>JACEFZ010028191.1:0-170000 GCA_014155875.1 Cepaea nemoralis
TTCTTATGACATTTTGCAGTACCCATTTTAGGATGTTGCTATACACAGCACCACCCCCCCACCCCTTTTCCCACTGTCCTACACCGCAAGGTACTATAGGCTACAGATGACTGGCAGATAGCTAGAGACACCCAATTTAAGTGTATTGCTAGCACTAATACCCAGTTTGGGATTGGAAAACCTGGCGGTAAGATCAACTTACAATGACAATACGCCTCGTTGGGCATTCAAACTCTTAACCACCCTATACAGAGGCAAGTGTTGCTAGCAATTGAGCTAACGTGGCTCCCAGTTATAAGCTTTGTATAACAGGCTTCGTTCTTGGCGCCAGATGTTAGCCATCAGATGTGTACTTCAGCTATACCTGAAAACTGAGCACAGTGGACTGGCGGAGCAGTTTTAAGCCTTGGTTGAAAGAAACTTACTAGCAGAAATACCTTAAAGTGTTTGGGATGAGGAAAGATAGGGAGACTGAGATAGAATAGTACGCAGACAGACAGACTTGAGCACAAAGACGGACAGGCAAACGGTTGAACAGACAGGAACGTGAAGAAAAGAGAAATAATACAAAGGAATATAGAGAGGCGGATAGAAATATAAAAGGCAATAGTTACCTTTAACAGGTAGATAGACAGACAGACTGTAAGGCACAAAGAAGAACAGAAACGGATGAATAGACTGGAAAGAGAAGAAAAGAGAAATAGTACAAATGAATACATAGAAAGGGTTGGAAAGGATTTGGCAATCGTTACGTTAACAGAAGGACAGACATACGAATGAACAGACAGAAAGGCGGATGAACAAACAGATAGTCAGATATATGATGAGTTGGTAGACTGGTAAACGCGTAGTTAGGAAGGTATAAAAAAATGAAACCTCGGCTTAGTAAGAGAGAGAAAAAAAAAACACTAGCGCAATTTTTGTCGATATCACAAATACCTAATCAAAAGAAGACACAAACCTCAACCGTTGAGAAAAAGCAACTCTGCACAAAAGACTGACAGCACTAGAAGGGCCGTTGAGTTCTGCTAACAGACTGCGCTATTTTGGTTCCTGAAGTAAACATGTCAAAGAAAATTACATGTATTACAAAGGTTTTTCCCAACTATTCAAAGCGCATGGCTGTGAGATATGAAACTGGTGGGGGTCGCAGGGGTAAAAGAAATACATAGCAGACTGCAGCTCGTGGGGGTCGCAGAGGTAAAGGAAATACATGACAGACTGCAGGTCGTGGGGGTCGCAGGGGTAAAGGAAATACATAGCAGACTGCAGCTCGTGGGGGTCGCAGAGGTAAAGGAAATACATGACAGACTGCAGGTCGTGTGGGTTGCAGAGGTAAAGGAAATACATGACAGACTGCAGGTCGTGTGGGTTGCAGAGGTAAAGGAAATACATGACAGACTGCAGCTCGTGGGGGTCGCAGAGGTAAAGGAAATACATGACAGACTGCATGCAGGTCGTGTGGGGTGCAGAGGTAAAGGAAATACATGACAGACTGCAGATGGTGTGGGATGTATAAGTAAATGAAATCCTACGGCAGACTGCCTGCCCGCTTGTGTGGGCCGCAGTAGTAAAGCAAATCGCACGTTAGACTGCCGTTCGTGTGGGCCGAAGTGGTAAAGCAAATCGCACGTTAGACTGCCGCTTGTGTGGGCCGAAGTAGTAAAGCAAATCGCACGTTAGACTGCCGCTTGTGTGGGCCGAAGTGGTAAAGCAAATCGCACGTTAGACTGCCGCTTGTGTGGGCCGAAGTGGTAAAGCAAATCGCACGTTAGACTGCCGCTTGTGTGGGCCGAAGTAGTAAAGCAAATCGCACGTTAGACTGCCGATTGTGTGGGCCGAAGTGGTAAAGCAAATTCGCACGTTAGACTGCCGCTTGTGTGGGCCGAAGTGGTAAAGCAAATCGCACGTTAGACTGCCGCTCGTGTGGGCCGAAGTAGTAAAGCGAATCCCAAGGAAGACTGCCGTTCGTTGGCCGCACACGAAGTCCCATGGCAGACTAACTGGGGTGTGACCAACTGACCAATAACAAGATGTAATTTGCAACCAGAAAAAGAGTGTTGAAGTGCTACATAGAACCTGTGCGTTTGAATGGATGTGAAGCGTGGACAATGAACAGACAAGCTGAAAAACATGTGATGGCTGTGGAAATGTGGTTTCTGAGGAAAATGCAAAGAATACCATGGACAGACATAAAAACCAATGACAAAGTCCTACAAGAAACAAATAAAACCGTAAACTGATTAGAGAAATTAGACGTAGACAGTCACAAATTGTGGGCATGTTATGAGAAGAAATAAATTAGAGAACTTGGTGACAACTGGTAAGATCGAGAGGAAGAGAACAAGGGGAGGACAGAGAAGTAAATACCTGGATGGTTTGGCCACGTTGTATGGTCGAGAGAAACGCAGAGCTGATCCACGACTCTGGTGATCGAGTGAGATGGCAAAACATGACCGCCCACGCTTACCGGCATGGCACATGATGATGAAAGTTCTTCTTCACGACCACAATTCCAATGACTCTGAAGACAATTTATAGACAAACTTCTCCACGACCACAATTCCAATGACTTTGAAGACAATCTGCAGGCAAACATCGCCAGGACTACAACCCCAATGACTATGCAGACAATCTGCAGACAAAGTTCTCCACGACCACAATCCCAATGACTACGCAGACAATCTGCAGACAAAGTTCTCCACGACCACAATCCCAATGACTACGAAGACAATCTGTAGACAAAGTTCTCCAGAACCACACCTGCAATGACCAAGAAGACCTCATATACACCGCAGCATCATAATAGACACATAACGTGCCAGCGTAGGCATAAGTCAGCTGAGAATTAAAGCAATGAGTAAGGACAGGCTGAAAGCATGCAGGTGCACGCTGCTTTGTGTCTAGATCGTCTATCCTGCACATTCAATATAAATTTCATTATGTCTCAGAGAAAACGCCCGGTGGTTTACGAATTAACTTGTCACAGTACATTTAGCCAACTTAATTTAGGATCTATTGCTCTTTTCTGTTTTGTGTTGGATTCTACTGTAGATTTTTATCGCCCGGAGAAAACGAATCTCTGCAATAATCGAATATTTCTCCGCTTTCCTTTGTTCCTCTGCTTTTCTTGTCCAGTATTTTCTCAATTTATGTCTCTCAGTCGCCTCATGCCTAGTAGTATTATTTTCATTTCTCATTGTGTCTCTGCCTTTCTTGCCTAGTATTTCTATTCAACTTCTTTTATTAATATGCCCTAATATTGTCCTTTCACTTTTCTTTGTGGCTTTGTGGGGGAGGGGGTAGAGTGATCTCGAGGTATGGTGTCCGCCTCGATTGCTGGCATTTGTTCATGTGGACTTGTAGTAGCAAAATTACCCGAAGAAGACAGCTACATTCTTAACATCTCTAACGAAAATGTAAATTAAAAGAGAACCTGCCTTTTATTGTAGAATTTATATGTGGATGATAGAACCAGCTAATGAAGACACCTTTTTTAGGGGAGTCTAGTCGGTCATGCGTTGAAGTACACTAATTCCTACAGCGAGGCGCTGTCGTCATTTGGAGGTGACAGGATCGAATCCTAGTCGGTAACGATAGCTGTCAAGTTTTTGGTTGTCTAGTGCGTTCTCTAGACTCTAATTCTTTCCCTTACTTATATGAGTGTCAATCAATACGTGTGTATTTATTTATGATCTGTCTAGGATTTATTAGACACGTCGAATATAATACTGAAATGTTATTTCATGACCAAACAAGCTGAACAGCGCATAAATGCCTTTGAATATAAATGTTATAGATGAGTACTAAGAATATCTTGGATAAAGAAAAGAACAAATGCACCCATACTTCAAGTGCTGAATATTGAAGAAAGTTGGCTATTAAAGACGATAAAGCAAGGAAAATTGAAATATTTTGGTCACTTGAAACGTCATGAAAGTTTGGAGAGAACAATAATGGAGGGGTATATGCCTGGGAAGAGAGAGGCCAAGAGAAGATGGGTGCAGGATGTGGCCGATGATCTCCAGATGGGTGTATCGGACGCGGGACATCTTGCTTATGATCGAGAGGTTTTCCGGAAAGTTGTTATGGGAGCGAGCTTCTGCAAAGGACATGCTACTGAATGAATGAATGAATGAATGAATGAATGAATGAATGAATGAATGAATGAATGAATGAATGAAGTGGGAAGAGCAGTGATGCACGTTGGAAGAAGAGGCAGTCGTTGGCCGTCAATAAGGTGGACACATGATATTACAGACACCTTGGGCATGAGAGTGTATAAGTCCATGAGAAACAGAACCGAGAGTCTTTTAGTCATCATGAAGTCGGACTGTACGTGATAACTATTATTTAGACCGGTGCACTACTAGGTAAAACGATTTCCCTCGAAAGAGGAACGAAAAGGAAGGTGAACAAGAAGTAAACCCAAGCAGGCGATTCTGGATACACAGAAATACTATACGCTTTGTCCAAACTAAAACCGCTTTACACTTTTATAATGCACTGCAATTTAGCAATTATCAGGGGGAAATAAGTAGAGAACAATGAAATAACAGAAACTAGATAACGTGCTTAAACAAACAACCAAAAATGAATGCACCCTGGGCTAGTGTATATACGCTGCGGCGACCAAGCATGATCCCATCAACGAACGAAAACGTAAACAGTAAATCTTGTCAGTCGATCATTCACTTAATTTTGTTTTATGATCTGCCTACTTACGCTCGTTCAGTCTGCCGCTCTTCTGAGCTGGCGTGTTTCCCTCCTTGCGTGTAATACACAACACATACATAGCTTGAGGTACAACGACTGGGATAGTGAGTGATACAGACTACAGCAAATGATGGCCAAGTGGTTAGAATCATTCATTGGCACCTTTCCGTCTTGACAGACGATAGTTTGGTACATTGTGCTTTAAAAAGGCTTAATAACTACGATCCATGGCGATGGCGAGTGTGGCTGGTAAGGCCAATTCTTGCTGCAAATGTTTGCCCACAGTAGGTGCATGTGAAAACATGGTCACTTCCACCATTTTGCACCATCTTACGTCTCTCACGCTCTGTGTGTGCTTTATCTGCAATCATTTTCTCCTTTGTCTTTATTCCATTTCTGATAGTTGCCCTCCATGCAACACGTTCAGCGGCGACGTGCTCCCAATGTGCATTATCAATGCCTATAGAATTAGCCTATAGCCTATAGGTTAGAATACTGGTCAATTATCAGGGGGAACTGGGAACTGTGGGGATATATCTAACAGAGACGAAAGAATAAGCTCGATCACTGTGTTGCGATTGTTGAGCAAATGTCCTTGTTCAGCCCTCTCCTCTTGGTTACATCAGACATGATGCTAAGTGCTGTTTTTTTTCGCATATCCTTTACAGGACATCGCTGTCAACATCAGCATCTTTCAACTGATTGTTGGTTTCTTGGCAAGATTACGCTCAGTAGTTTGTCATTGCTTTCTGAGCGACCGGCTCATATACCCCATAAGTTACCGACGCGGAGAGAACCGCTACCAATTCTCGCGCACATCACGTCACGTTACGAGAGTATACGGGATTACGGAGAAAGTCGTGTTGTAATGATAGTTTAATTCTTTTAGACAGACAGAAAGATAAATGGATACGGATATGGGCAGGCAGAGAGAGACAGACAGACACGAAATCCAGTCATCTAATAGCTGGCGTAGAGAGTACCATGCAGGCAGTGATCTTGTTTATCACCGTGAAGTGCGGTAGCTGAGTCGCGGGAACATGCTCATGAGGTTTCACCAACTGCTGGATGAAGTCAAGCATATCATGGAGATTACGGGAAATCCTGTCAAAGAACTAACTCTATGATAGCGTGATCTAGCGTACACGGTGGACATTACCAAGTACTTCTCAGAGCTGAACACGTAAAGCTGCAAGGCGCCACCCTGTTTCTCAGCTCCCTGCTTTCAAACGTGGAATCATGTGAAATTAAATTAAAGTTGCGGAAAGTGCAAATCGAAAGGGATAAACTGTGCATTTCCAAACTCTGGAAGGACAAAAGCCTTCCACGACACTTGAATATACTGGTGAATGTGCGAACCTGAGGCATTTAATGAAAGATTCAAAGACGTGAAAGTAAACACATGGAATTTAATATCTTTGCTTCAACGCATAATATGTAGAAAATGTGACCTCCCATTTGGACATATCGATATATCGCCATATTAGGACCATCTTATTGCTTCGTTTCACCGTATTTTCCGCTATTTTAATCTCCAGTGGACGGAAATTGACATCATAATACGTGTCCATTTGATTGCGTATCATCAGTAAGAAACATACCAACATATTCCAGCAATCAATCCCAGCTAGCATTGTGGCTAGTGAACTCGCCTTCAGACCCGCTGGGACCTCAAATCAAGCCTAAGTCATGATGATATTTTTACATGAACATGAGCTCAGAGGTCGACCCAGCTTGACGGCTGGTTGTGAATTTCCATTCTATTTTGTAGAAAAAGCTGTTCAAGCCCCGTTCAACTGTCGATTTCTCGGTTCGTTATAATTGGGGCCCTTATTTGTCTCTTTTCTGTTCGCGAAAATAGAGCTGCGTGTTTCGCTTCCTGGTCGTATTCCCTGTAAGATTGAGTTTTTCAGACCAATGCAATGGCCCCCAAGTAAACTGAGTGATGAAAATACTTGCGTCTGTCGTAATTAGGTTGTTGTGGAGAACTTTCTGTCCATCCGGTACCTTCTCCACGAAGATCTCTGTGGCGGAGATCTCGTTTCCCTAATCAAGCTCAGAAACTATTCGGATGTGCACAAGAAGTACCGGAGCTTCACATCTGCGCAGAGACATTAGGATGTAGCCAGGTAATGCTTCAGCACAGTACCAACGGACTGCCTGGGATTAGATATATGTGGTCAGAGAGGTAGGTAAGGCGTGACCACATTTGGGGTAGCGAAGGACAGAACTGCAGCATCGTTGCTATGGAGGTGGTGCTTTGGTACCAGGTCGGGAGACATGTCTACAACAACCTCATGCCGATAGATGTAGGCTCTAGCACGGTTCTGACAACCTGAACCCAAGGCATCGGAGTTACTTTAGTCTTCCAGGAGATTGAAAACCAACTAGTCAACCAACTCGTTCCATGGGAGACAGTTATTTTGAGCCACTTTATTCCCATTAGAAAAGTAGTTATTTTTAGGCAATTTATTCCCATTAGGAACAGAGTTATTGAGCCACTTTATTCCCATTAGAGAAAGTGTTATTTTGATCCATTTTATTCCCATTAGAGACATATAGAGTTATTTTGAGCCACTTTATTCCCATTAGAGAAAGTGTTATTTTGATCCATTTTATTCCCATTAGAGACATATAGAATTATTTTGAGCCACTTTATTCCCATTCCATCCATCCATCATGTGCCATGCCGATAAGCGTGGGTCATGTTTTGCCATCTTACTCGATCACCGGAGTCGTGGATCAGCTCTGTGTTTCTGTCTCGACCATGCCACGTGGCCAAGCCATCCAGGTATTTACTTCTTGGTCTTCCCCTTGGTTTCTTCGATCTTGCCAGTTGACACCAAGTTCTCCAATGCATTTCTTCTCATAACATGCCCACAAAATTTTGACTGTCTACGTCTAATGTCTCTAAACAGTTTACGATCTCCATTTGTTTCTTGAAGGACTAGTTCATTGGTTTTTCTGTCTGTCCATGGTATTCTTTGCATTCTCCTCAGAAACCACATTTCCACAGCCATCAGATGTATTTCAGGTTGTCTGCTCCTTGTCCAAGCTTCACATCCATATCAAAGTACAGGTTCTATGTTGCACTTCAACACTCTTTTTCTCGTTCCAATTTATATCTTTTTATTGGTCAGTATGTTTTTTTCATCTTGCAAAACGCAACCTTCGCAATGGCAATCAAGGCATCTCCCATCAGATGTCATGACTGTTTCGAGATAGCTGTACCGATTTACTTGTTTAAGAACATGCCCATTTACTTGTATATTACACTGTGGTATTTCTTCCTTCCTAGTGACGACCATAATTTCATGTCTTCTTACAATTAAATTCTAACCCCAGTTGTTCACTGTGTGCAACAACCGCATCTACTAAATTTTGCAGGTCCTGTTCATTGTCAGCAATCAAGACTATCATCTGCATATCTAATGTTATTGATATATCGTCCCCCAATGTTGATTCCTTCCATATCTTCTATATTTCTGAAAATATTTTCACTGTACAGGGAAAAAAGATCCCATTAGAGACAGATATTTTGAGCCACTTTATTCCCATTACTATCTGCGCCCCTCACAGCCAAAACTATCGCTAAACAACAGGTGCCTGTGGCACGAGGAAGACGGACGACCTGTGGAATATTGTGAGAACCTCTGACACAGGTTGTATTCACAGGAAGCAATAGCAATTGCCTTGGTTTCATGTTGGGGCAAGAAAATGAGCGGGTCTGTCCCTAACCTTTTATACCATAGGTCACCACACCTTTCACTGCCTGCCGGACGCACCTGGTGAAAGGTTGTATACACATAGCAGTGTGTATACGACGCTTCGTACATGCGACGTCTTTAAGTTATGATTATGGGATCAAGTATTATGAAAGATATTTTTCTGGTAGGTTGGAGACATGAAACCAAAGGGTTACATTTGAACTCAGGTTAAGACATTGTTGACTGTCTAAAATTTTGTTTAATAGTCTTTAGTTCGTTCGCAAGGGTCCTGAAAATACTTTGGGTAGATTTTTAACTCGAAATTTTGCCCGGGCAGCGCCGTTAGGCTACTCTTTTTCGATTTCCAACTGCCTAGGGATTTTTTACGTGCGTAACAAATCCCCACAGATCAGGGTAAATCTTGTTACTAGAAGTCCACGTGAAAAAATCCCGGCCCTCACCGGGGCTAGAACCCGGGACCTCCAGCACTCGAGGCGGATACCATACCTCGAGACCACTCAATCCCCACAAAGGAGAGTGAAAGGACAATAATAGGGTACATTAATAAAAGAAGAATATAAATACTAGGCAAGAGAGACAGAGTCACAAGGAGAAATGAAAATAATACTAGACAAGAGGAACTGAGAGACATAAATTGAGAAAATACTGGACAAGAAAAGCAGAGGAACAACGGGAAGTGGAGAAATAGAAGGCAAGAAGGGCAGAGAGACAGAGAAATGAGAAGATACTAGACAAGAGAGACAGGGGAACAAAGAGAAATCGGAAAATACTAGGCAAGAAGGGCTGGGAGACAAAGAGAGATGAGAAAATACTGCACAAGAGAGGTAGATAGACGCGGAGAAATTGGAAAATACTAGGAAAGAGAGGCAGAGGGACGAATATAAATTAGAATGAGACACCGAGGTGTGACGAGGGGATCTGGCCGACGATCGACGCTCAGAGGAAAGGCGAGACAGACATATAATCAGATTGCTACTGGAACTATTAGTGTTGGAACTCTTCGCTGGCTGCTGAGGATGAGGACGGGGCGCTTATGGGAATGTCCCGAATGCTGTGATGTCGGTTCCTAAATCAATCAATCAATCAATCAATCAATCATATAAATTAGAAAATACTGGACAAAAGAGACGGTGGAATAAAGAACAAAACATTAGAAGTAGAAAGTTTAAACTATACGGAATAAATAATATAAACATCACCAAACTCAATAAAAATACTGACATATAATATAAACATCACCAAACTCAATAAAAATACTGACATATAATATAAACATCACCAAACTCAATAAAAATACTGACATATAATATAAACATCACCAAACTCAATAAAAATACTGACATATAATATAAACATCACCAAACTCAATAAAAATACTGACATATAATATAAACATCACCAAACTCAATAAAAATACTGACATATAATATAAACATCACCAAACTCAATAAAAATTCTGACATATAATATAAACATCACCAAACTCAATAAAAATACTGACATATAATATAAACATCACCAAACTCAATAAAAATACTGACATATAATATAAACATCACCAAACTCAATAAAAATACTGACATATAATATAAACATCACCAAACTCAATAAAAATACTGACATATAATATAAACATCACCAAACTCAATAAAAATACTGACATATAATATAAACATCACCAAACTCAATAAAAAATACTGACATATAATATAAACATCACCAAACTCAATAAAAATACTGACATATAATATAAACATCACCAAACTCAATAAAAATACTGACATATAATATAAACATCACCAAACTCAATAAAAATACTGACATATAATATAAACATCACCAAACTCAATAAAAATACTGACATATAATATAAACATCACCAAACTCAATAAAAATACTGACATATAATATAAACATCACCAAACTCAATAAAAATACTGACATATAATATAAACATCACCAAACTCAATAAAAATACTGACATATAATATAAACATCACCAAACTCAATAAAAATACTGACATATAATATAAACATCACCAAACTCAATAAAAATACTGACATATAATATAAACATCACCAAACTCAATAAAAATACTGACATATAATATAAACATCACCAAACTCAATAAAAATACTGACATATAATATAAACATCACCAAACTCAATAAAAATACTGACATATAATATAAACATCACCAAACTCAATAAAAATACTGACATATAATATAAACATCACCAAACTTGTCATGAAATGCTGCATGTTAGTGAATCCCAGATCGACGACTGTATGCAGCGAATACCCAGGGAGTAGAAGGGTTAATGAAACAGAAGGATAAAACACAACGGATTGACCAGCGCATATGTATATAGGTCAAGGCGGGAGAGTCGACTACAATACAGGTGACCGGGAGAGTGGAAAAATTAGTTTGCTACAAAGACAGACAGTATCATGGATCAGTCTATTGCGTTCTGGAGGTAGGGATATACGGAAAAGCCCAGATCTGGAATTTTCCACTGACCAGGGATAATGAAGTCTGAATTTGCTTTGTCCAGCAATGTCAAGGACGATGGGACAAAGATGATCTAAAGAGAGTGGCCACGTCTTTGTGTCAGTTTAGTGTGTGTTCCCCAACTGGACGGAAAGATAGAATTATGTGTCCTGTAATGAAAAGAAATATCCTCCTTTATAATGGGATAAAGTGCTTGGCTGAGGATTAATTTCGATTCGTGGATCTACATTAATTCTATATAGGAACATCGATGTGTATAAGGTATATTAAAATATCGTTTTAGAATAGGAATATAGATGAGCGTGTATTACCTTTATCATTACATATTATTAGTGGGTGTTTTAGACTGAGGTGAATTCTTATGTCTTATGCGGATGGTGACTTCGAAAGCCTTGTCATTATGGCTGGAGAAGGACACTTGCATAAGTTAGGAGTAAGGGGCGGACGCTTACCACTCGACTTGTTATATTCATCCACAGGTTCCCAGTTTCTAGGGACATTAGAGAAGAAAGAAAAACCTACGCTACGTGAACCAATAAAGTACATACTTAGATCCAGAAAGAACCTAAATAGTTCGTTCAGATGAACAAATACTAACATCAAGAAAAATACAGAAGACTGTATGCTAACACGCATATACCACGGGGCTCCTAAACAGAAAAAGATGTTAAGGTGGGGCAAGCAGAGACTTCAACCTACATACGACTTGCTTACATAGGGTAGAAGGAATAGACAAAGACAATAGTGATAATCATAATAGACAATAGGAAGAACATTGACAATGTGGTGTTTTCTTTTTTGATGATGGATACTTAATATCATGAAACCGATTTGGGCACAGT
Organism: Cepaea nemoralis; assembly: GCA_014155875.1. Lineage (NCBI taxonomy): Eukaryota > Metazoa > Mollusca > Gastropoda > Stylommatophora > Helicidae > Cepaea > Cepaea nemoralis. The sequence goes on from JACEFZ010028191.1 coordinate 11,801, forward strand.
CATAAACTTACGGGACTTTTATAGCAATACGGTGAATCAGTGATGAACAGTTTGTTTTCATTTCACTAACGGATTTACCATCAGATTCAAGCCTACGGATCATCCCGGGTGAGCTCTGTCCTGTTTGATGTGATGTCCTGTAATCGTGAAGAATGACTGGCGAGAAGATACAGCTGATAGACATTCTGAGTTCATTCTGTCCACAACCATAGAATACAATAGCAACTACACAGACAATATCCATACACACACCGGACATAGTTTTCTTTATTAATAAATCTTTTATTATATGTTGAAAGGAAATGTTGTCGGAGTATGTGTTGATAGAATAATAGAGAGAGTGACAGAAGTAGATATATGGAAGGGAAGACAGAAGGGAGGGGTGTAGACAAAAGTCAGTCAATAATCCCAACAGATAATAAGTTTGAAGATGTGCTTGTTGATTCCAACTCTCTCCCGGGAAAACAAGTGACATAAAATGGTGGGAGCAGCGGGATACGTACATACATAATACTCATATGACCTAAAAGCATAAAGAGGCATATGCATAGAGAGAGGTACTTGCATATTGGCACAGGCATAGCGGAGTACCTACATGTTGGGACATACTGATTGGAAGGAATATAAGTATATATTGATGACTTTTAATGGAAGGACGTCCATTGGATATATGGTGCCATTACATATATGGTAGAAACATTTCATTAATGCTGGTGACTTTGCAGTGAGAAAGTTCCAGACAGAGTGAATGTGGATAGGTGGTAAGACATTACATACCTAGTCACACGGTCACACGTCTACATAAGTCTTTATCCTATATCTCCTCTTGTGGATGAGAGAGTGGTTGTGAGGTACGGTGGGGTGTCGTAGGTTTATAATATTAGATAGACATAGATAAATGGTATAGGTTTTAGGTGGAATATAATTGTATAGTGAGTACTTCTTTTCTGCCTTGAGGGATCTTTACTCAACTTGCTGACTTATCTGCTGTAACTATGGCAACTCCTAAAGTAACTACAGCAGAACTGAGAGCCAACGGGGAGGAAATTGGGTTGGCTGGTTCAGACTTAACTGATTACATCCAAGAAAGAGAGCGAGAGATTCGTCAGGCGGAACGAGAAGATCGAAAGACTGAGTTGGAAGTGAGAAGAATAGAGGTGGAGACCAAGCGACTAGAAATGGAACAAGAGGCCAAGAAACTAGAACAGGAGACCAAGAGACTGGAAATGGAACAAGAGGCCAAGAAAATGGACCAGGAGACCAAGCGACTAGAAATGGAACAAGAGGCCAAGAAAATGGACCAGGAGACCAAGAAACTGGAAATGGAACATGAATACCGCTTGAAAGAGTTAGAACTCAAGACACAAACTAAGGGTGAAATAGATGCAGCAGAAGGAAGTTCATCTTCACCTGGAGCAACCTACATGAGTGGACAGGGTTACCAGGCCATGAAGTTTCCCTTAGCGGTCTACGATGAAAGTAAAGAAAGATATTCCAGTTTTTGGATCGGTTCGAGGCTATGGCAATCGCTATGGGACTAGATAGAACCAGATGGGCTCTTAAAGTATCCCAGTCTTTACGTGGTTCGGGCTACGAGGTCTACACACGCCTACCACCAGGACAGGAAAATCAGTACGAGGAATTGAAAGCAGCTTTGATGAAACATTATGAAGTCACCGCACAAACATATCGGAAAAAGTTTAGATCGTCTAGACGAGAGCCGGGAGAACTATTCGCCGCCTACAGTCTGAGGCTGAAATCCTATCTACAGAAATGGATGGACTTGGCAGAATTCCAGAGGGATTATGAGAGTCTCGAAGAGATGATGGTGGTAGACCAAATGCGAAAGCAAATGTCGAAACCTCTCAGAACCTTCTTAGGAGAACAAGGGGCGGAACGGATTGATGTGGTGAATAAGCTGGCTGAACGATTCGTGGAAGTACATGGTGAAACGGAGGAACTAAGTACACAATCCAAAAGTCAGGAGAAAACAGAGAAAAAGAAACCTAAAAAACTGGGAAGGAGAAAAAGGGGAACCTTATATAAAGCACACAGAGGAGAGTTCAGAGAAGGTGAAGGTAGGAAACCAGAACACCTCGAATTCTCAAGCGAAACGACAGTGGTCTGAAAGGTGGTGTTCATTTTGTAGGGCGGCCTCCCACAACACGAAGGACTGCAGATCGAAACCTAAAAGTTCTTACTTCGCAGCATGCAAAGTGATTCCTACATCGGTGATCACAGACAAGGCTGAGGTCGGCGAAGGAGAAAGGAACAAAAAGGACACACGGAAACCTAGGAAGGGAACAGAGTGCACACACTGCCAGTCGACAACACATAATATTGTGGACTGCAGATGCAAGGCCAAACACGCCAATTGCATAACCAACCTCGAGGAATCAAAAGAGGAAGGCAAGGAAACGGTCAAGGAGATGAAAGACACTCAGGACCAAGAGAGACCACCTGTGGTTGAACTTATTGAAGTCAATGGCCAGCAGGTTGCTTGTCTCTATGATACAGGTTTGGATGGGGAAGCGGTGGTGGACGCCAGCTTAGTAAGCCCAGACCAACTTACAGGGGAGACCATAGAAATACAGCCGGCAATGAGGAGTGCTGTTACCATGACGCTGCCAATCGCCAAGGTGGAGATTAAATCCAGGTACGTCACGGGCATTATTCCAGCTGCTGTATTATCTGACTCCTTATTTCCTATGATCATTGGCACGAAATATGTCTTTTTGGGGATGCCCAAACAGCAAGCCCACAAGGGAACAGTAGTCAGTGTATCTCAAGGGGAGGAAAAAGAGGCAGAGACACTATGCGACAACTCGGAGATAGGAGAATTGCATACTGCCCAGAGGAAGGATACTACGTTGCATCCTTGCTACAGGAAGCTGCAAAGAAGTGCTGAGCCACCAGAACGGGGACAGTACTTTCTGAAGAATCAACTACTCTATCGGAGAGCTGGGAGGGGAGATAACCTGCATGAGCAGTGGGTGGTTCCAGAGACCCACCGTCCTCACATTCTTCAGAGTGGACACATCATAGGCGAGAATCGACATATGGGTGTCAGAGAGACCTTGCAGCAAATATCCGGCCATTATTGCTGGCCAGGAATGACCGGAGATGTACGCCGGTGGGTGAAGTCTTGTTCGGAGTGCCAGAGAGCACCACCCAACAAGCGAATTAAGAGGAAACTAGCTCTTAAAGTGGAAGACAAAGTGGAAGTGTGGAGTCCAGCAGAGACCAATATACTCCAAGTAGGATGGAAAGGACATTATCCTGTGGAAAAGGTGGTGTCCAAGAACATCTACAAAATACGGATCGGGGAAGAGAAGAAAAATCTCCCTAGACATCTCATTAGGAAATATGAGGAGAGATCCGGGAGCACAGCTTCACACTTTATGGTGATGGCAGCCATTAGGACAACGGTTACCAGTCCAGACGAAGACCAGAGATCGCCAGTACAACATAGGAGGGCCTATGGGACAGTACGGGATAGGTCAGATTTACCCAACGACAGTAGGAGGGAAATCACAAGTCAGGGAAAGGACAAGAGTGAAAGTTTCACCGGTAAACCAAGTTCAGAAGGGGTGGGTAACGTCGGGAAAAGCGAGAATTACCCAGGACTCCAACCAAAGATTGGCTGACCAGATACAACATCGCCCAAGATGGTCCTGGAAGCAAAAGCCCAGGAGGTTTGGGAAAGACGACTCGGTCCGACGAGGACGAGGCGGAACATCCCCAGAGGAAAAGCCGGGGAAAACCAAGAGGACATGGAAGCAGTGTTACAATCAGGATGGGACAATCCGTTTGTATTGTGAGCCGTCGCTGACGCAAGTCGAAAGGAGGTCGACTGAACGTACAGGAGCGAGGAGCCAACACTAGTTTCAGTCGTTAGTAGTAGAGTAGGGTGTCAATTAGCGCGCCTACTAGATAATGAAGTGAGCATGTGAGGATCCAATCATATCATCAACACGTGGTGTTAATAGCTACTTCGTAGAAGCTCAACGCACGATGGATGTGATGGACATTGTTGCTGCAACCATACCACTTCACAGTGGAATACATCCCTGGAAAGGAGAATGTAGGAGCAGATTTCTTATCCAGACATCCAGATCCGGAGGAAGAAGACTAGGGTTGTGGATCATGGGAATCAAACCTACAGCGAGAAAGATTCGACGCGGTCTAATCTCTTAAGAGGGAGCCTATGTCATGAAATGCTGCATGTTAGTGAATCCCAGATCGACGACTGTATGCAGCGAATACCCAGGGAGTAGAAAGGGTTAATGAAACAGAAGGATAAAACACAACGGATTGACCAGCGCATATGTATATAGGTCAAGGCGGGAGAGTCGACTACAATACAGGTGACCGGGGAGAGTGGAAAAATTAGTTTGCTACAAAGACAGACAGTATCATGGATCAGTCTATTGCGTTCTGGAGGTAGGGATATACGGAAAAGCCCAGATCTGGAATTTTCCACTGACCAGGGATAATGAAGTCTGAATTTGCTTTGTCCAGCAATGTCAAGGACGATGGGACAAAGATGATCTAAAGAGAGTGGCCACGTCTTTGTGTCAGTTTAGTGTGTGTTCCCCAACTGGACGGAAAGATAGAATTATGTGTCCCTGTAATGAAAAGAAATATCCTCCTTTATAATGGGATAAAGTGCTTGGCTGAGGATTAATTTCGATTCGTGGATCTACATTAATTCTATATAGGAACATCGATGTGTATAAGGTATATTAAAATATCGTTTTAGAATAGGAATATAGATGAGCGTGTATTACCTTTATCATTACATATTATTAGTGGGTGTTTTAGACTGAGGTGAATTCTTATGTCTTATGCGGATGGTGACTTCGAAAGCCTTGTCATTATGGCTGGAGAAGGACACTTGCATAAGTTAGGAGTAAGGGGCGGACGCTTACCACTCGACTTGTTATATTCATCCACAGGTTCCCAGTTTCTAGGGACATTAGAGAAGAAAGAAAAACCTACGCTACGTGAACCAATAAAGTACATACTTAGATCCAGAAAGAACCTAAATAGTTCGTTCAGATGAACAAATACTAACATCAAGAAAAATACAGAAGACTGTATGCTAACACGCATATACCACGGGGCTCCTAAACAGAAAAAGATGTTAAGGTGGGGCAAGCAGAGACTTCAACCTACATACGACTTGCTTACATAGGGTAGAAGGAATAGACAAAGACAATAGTGATAATCATAATAGACAATAGGAAGAACATTGACAATGTGGTGTTTTCTTTTTTTGATGATGGATACTTAATATCATGAAACCGATTTGGGCACAGTCATAAACTTACGGACTTTTATAGCAATACGGTGAATCAGTGATGAACAGTTTGTTTTCATTTCACTAACGGATTTACCATCAGATTCAAGCCTACGGATCATCCCGGGTGAGCTCTGTCCTGTTTGATGTGATGTCCTGTAATCGTGAAGAATGACTGGCGAGAAGATACAGCTGATAGACATTCTGAGTTCATTCTGTCCACAACCATAGAATACAATAGCAACTACACAGACAATATCCATACACACACACCGGACATAGTTTTCTTTATTAATAATCTTTTATTATATGTTGAAAGGAAATGTTGTCGGAGTATGTGTTGATAGAATAATAGAGAGAGTGACAGAAGTAGATATATGGAAGGGAAGACAGAAGGGAGGGGTGTAGACAAAAGTCAGTCAATAATCCCAACAGATAATAAGTTTGAAGATGTGCTTGTTGATTCCAACTCTCTCCCGGGAAAACAAGTGACAAAACTCAATAAAAATACTGACATATAATATAAACATCACCAAACTCAATAAAAATACTGACATATAATATAAACATCACCAAACTCAATAAAAATACTGACATATAATATAAACATCACCAAACTCAATAAAAATACTGACATATAATATAAACATCACCAAACTCAATAAAAATACTGACATATAATATAAACATCACCAAACTCAATAAAAATACTGACATATAATATAAACATCACCAAACTCAATAAAAATACTGACATATAATATAAACATCACCAAACTCAATAAAAATACTGACATATAATATAAACATCACCAAACTCAATAAAAATACTGACATATAATATAAACATCACCAAACTCAATAAAAATACTGACATATAATATAAACATCACCAAACTCAATAAAAATACTGACATATAATATAAACATCACCAAACTCATTAAAAATACTGACATATAATATAAACATCACCAAACTCAATAAAAATACTGACATATAATATAAACATCACCAAACTCAATAAAAATACTGACATATAATATAAACATCACCAAACTCATTAAAAATACTGACATATAATATAAACATCACCAAACTCAATAAAAATACTGACATATAATATAAACATCACCAAACTCATTAAAAATACTGACATATAATATAAACATCACCAAACTCAATAAAAATACTGACATATAATATAAACATCACCAAACTCAATAAAAATACTGACATATAATATAAACATCACCAAACTCAATAAAAATACTGACATATAATATAAACATCACCAAACTCAATAAAAATACTGACATATAATATAAACATCACCAAACTCATTAAAAATACTGACATATAATATAAACATCACCAAACTCAATAAAAATACTGACATATAATATAAACATCACCAAACTCAATAAAAATACTGACATATAATATAAACATCACCAAACTCAATTAAAAATACTGACATATCTATTGTTTGCTTTCTAGTACTTTTCTCACACGATATCTTTTAATTGCCAGAAATCAATGATTTTGCCTGATCTGACTCGCCAATACGACATTTTAGCGAAATAAATACACCACAATACATGCTTTGATAGTTTTAAGAGTTGCACCCTTGAGACCGACGATTTTTTTCTATCAATTAAATATATAAGGTCAATATTATCGAACTTCTGGGATGCTGATGAATAGGTAGCGGGTTCAACCCCTAAACCGGTCAGCGGTACTGAATTGTTGACTTATCGTCTTTGACTTGGGGGCGTAAAGTACAAGTACCTCAGAGGTCGGACTGGATTCGCCTGATGGCGAGGGACACTGGTAATAGGGAAAGCTAACCCACAACCAAACATCAGTCCAGCGTGGACTAAACTCGAGTTCAAAACGAGCAAACGAAAACAAATATAAACAAATATCTAGACCAGTGGTTCTCAACCTTTTTTGGCCGATGCCCCCCCCCCCCTTTCACCATATTTTCAGAACGTCATCCCCCCCCCCCCCCTTTCATATTTCCTATCTAAAAATCCCCCACCCCTATACAGTATACGTAAAAATGTAAGGTAAATTTAATAGCACATACTAAAACAAGTCTAGACATCCACATAAAACATGATGTGTGGGTCTACTGGCTTTATAAAATGAATTTTAGAAGGATGAGACGTACTTAACTGTAAAGTATGAAGGGAAAAACAATATCAAGTAATCGGTTCTTGTATTAACGTGATCTTGAAATGGTCTTCATTCCCCCCCCCCCCTGGAATCCCTAAAATCCCCCCCCCGGGGGGGGGGGGGGGGAATTCCCCGCCGGTTGAGAACCACTGATCTAGAACATAACATGAAACACCGGAGTATTCGTATATATATTTCTTCTGAAGTTCTTATGCATGCATCCAACCATTAACACACGCGCGACTCAACAAAGAACAAGAAGACAAAACACCCAGGCACATTGCAGCCAATTAAGATCAAAGACAATGTCAATACCTTCTTCTCAAAAAGTCAAACATCTATGCCCCAGTGCCCAGACCAAAGACAATTCTAAGAGGTTTTACATAATCAGGAATGTTCCTTAAAGCAGCGGTTACAGCATTCCATTACTTTCACCTGTTACCGCTTCCACGACACCCGTTTATCTGATTACACAGATCGTGTTTCCCTCTCGTGAAAAACTGCTACCAAGTGGTTGTTTATACATTTGTCGAGTTTTGTGTTCATAATAACTGCGTGTATAAACTTACCTTTGAAAGGTTATTATGTTGGAGGTGTGGAAATGAAATATTTGACATGTAGGAGACAAGATGGGGGTTGCAGAAGGCTAGCTACTGTCTGCCATATGTTCAACGCTTTGAGAACGATATTTTTGTTTCATAGGATTATTTATACCAGTCGAAAGGATAAGTGTTCGCTCTTAAGCTCCCGGTGCGCTAATGGCGAAGTAGGATGTTAAATCCCTACACCGGCATTAAGTTGAGCTTAAACGTTGACGTCTCGTTCAGAAACCAATGGCAAACTGCAAAACTTTTGCCTAGAAATTCAGCCTGGGGTTAATCACAACGTCCTCCAAAGGACACAACACTATTTTAAAGTACGAGGGTAAGTTAATAAGTAAGTCACAAATGGTTGTAGACTAATAATTAAATATGATAACTTGAAACCAGTTTATTTGTATACATGCATTGTCTCTTTATTTCTCAATATAATTTCCACCAACATTAATGCGCTGATCCCATAGTTTTATCAGTCCTCCCAAACCGGCTGCATAGAACTGCGTGCTTTGTTTTCATTTAGCTGCCATCCCACAGAACTGTGTGAATTATTTATTGACTCGCCCTCGTAACGTTTTCTACCCAGCTATGCACCGCTTTACGGGAAATCGCTAGGGGCTAAGTCCACTGAAAACCCACCTTGGCGGGAGGCATTTCGGGAGTGACGCTGAAGTTGAATGTAAAGTGAAAACGTGGTTTAGAAAACAGACTGGTTTCAAGCTGTTATCATATTTAGTTATTTTTCTACAGCCATTCGTGACTTACTTATTAATTTACCCTCGTAGTTCTGAAATAAACACACACATGTATAGTTTGGCGCTCACAGAAGTAGAAGGTCCCGGGTTCAAGCCCCGGTGAGGGCCGGGATTTTGTTCACGACTTTTTCATGTAGCTGTTGTTTGAGTGATTAAAGCTTTAGCCACAACCTCTATTTTGTCACGTGCGATTGTGTTCTACTACAGCTTACAGATTCCATTTCTGTTTTTGTGGATTCACTCAATGTATACTCCGAGCACATTATATCTCGACACGGATGACCGCCACAGGAAACAAGAACATAGACCACTGGAAGACTATGGCCATGGCGGTCTTTCATAACCCACGCTTGTCGGCATGACGCCAATAACGGTCAAGTGAGTTAGCATGAAATGCGGAGGTGTGGTACAGTGAGCAAGAGAGGAAGAAAGTGAGAATGAGAAATAAGATGGGAAGCAGAACATGAGAGGTCTAATGTCTGAAACAATGTGACCCAGTGGCCTTCACATCTAAGGCGTGTTTTGTGTTGGTCTATTCTGGGGTACGCCAGACATCAGCTCGACGCTTGCCAATGACGTCACATCAATGCTGCAGAATGACGTGTTTGGAGTGTTTCCGGGACGAATAGGTGAATGGGAGTTAGGGTAACAGCGGGAGGGGAAATGAGTTAGGTAGCAGGTTATAGTTGAAGTGCGGGGAAGTGGGTTAAGTAGCATCCGGCTACAGTTGAAGCGAGGGGTGGGGGTGGGTTAGGTAGCAGCAGGCTACAGTTGAAGGGAGGGGGAATAAGTTAGGTAGCAGCGGGCTACAGTTGAAGGGAATGGGAATAAGTTAGGTAGCAGCGGGCTACAGTTGAAGGGAATGGGAATAAGTTAGGTAGCAGCGGGCTACAGTTGATGGGAGGGGGAATAAGTTAGGTAGCAGCGGGCTACAGTTGAAGGGAGGGGGAATAAGTTAGGTAGCAGCGGGCTACAGTTGAAGGGAATGGGAATAAGTTAGGTAGCAGCGGGCTACAGTTGAAGGGAATGGGAATAAGTTAGGTAGCAGCGGGCTACAGTTGAAAGGGAATGGGAATAAGTTAGGTAGCAGCGGGCTACAGTTGAAGGGAGGGGGAATAAGTTAGGTAGCAGCGGGCTACAGTTGAAGGGAGGAGGAATAAGTTAGGTAGCAGCGGGCTAAAGTTGAAGGGAGGAGGAATAAGTTAGGTAGCAGCGGGCTACAGTTGAAGGGAGGGGGAATAAGTTAGGTAGCAGCGGGCTACAGTTGAAGGGAGGGGGAATAGGTTAGGTAGTAGCGGGCTACAGTTGAAGGGAGGGGGAATAGGTTAGGTAGTAGCGGGCTACAGTTGAAGGGAGGAGGAATAAGTTAGGTAGCAGCGGGCTACAGTTGAAGGGAGGGGGAATAAGTTAGGTAGCAGCGTGCTACAGTTGAAGGGAGGGGGAATAAGTTAGGTAGCAGCGGGCTACAGTTGAAGGGAGGGGAATACGTTAGGTAGCAACGGGCTACAGTTGAAGGGAGGGGGAATAAGTTAGGTAGCAGCGGGCTACAGTTGAAGGGAGGGGGAATAAGTTAGGTAGCAGCGGGCTACAGTTGAAGGGAATGGGAATAAGTTAGGTAGAAGCGGGCTACAGTTGAAGGGAATGGGAATAAGTTAGGTAGCAGCGGGCTACAGTTGAAGGGAATGGGAATAAGTTAGGTAGCAGCGGGCTACAGTTGAAGGGAATGGGAATAAGTTAGGTAGCAGCGAGCTACAGTTGAAGGGAATGGGAATAAGTTAGGTAGCAGCGGGCTACAGTTGAAGGGAGGGGGAATAAGTTAGATAGCAGCGGGCTACAGTTGAAGGGAGGGGGAATAAGTTAGGTAGCAGCGGGCTACAGTTGAAGGGAATAAGAATAAGTTAGGTAGCAGCGGGCTACAGTTGAAGGGAGGGGGAATAAGTTAGGTAGCAGCGGGCTACAGTTGAAGGGAATGGGAATAAGTTAGGTAGCAGCGGGCTACAGTTGAAGGGAGGGGAATAAGTTAGATAGCAGCGGGCTACAGTTGAAGGGAGGGGGAATAAGTTAGGTAGCAGCGGGCTACAGTTGAAGGGAATGGGAATAAGTTAGGTAGCAGCGGGCTACAGTTGAAGGGAGGGGGAATAAGTTAGGTAGCAGCGGGCTACAGTTGAAGGGAGGGGAATAAGTTAGGTAGCAGCGGGCTACAGTTGAAGGGAGGGGGAATAAGTTAGGTAGCAGCGGGCTACAGTTGAAGGGAGGGGTAATAAGTTAGGTAGCAGCGGGCTACAGTTGAAGGGAGGGGGAATAGGTTAGGTAGTAGCGGGCTACAGTTGAAGGGAGGAGGAATAAGTTAGGTAGCAGCGGACTACAGTTGAAGGGAGGGGGAATAAGTTAGGTAGCAGCGTGCTACAGTTGAAGGGAGGGGGAATAAGTTAGGTAGCAGCGGGCTACAGTTGAAGGGAGGGGAATAAGTTAGGTAGCAGCGGGCTACAGTTGAAGGGAGGGGGAATACGTTAGGTAGCAACGGGCTACAGTTGAAGGGAGGGGGAATAAGTTAGGTAGCAGCGGGCTACAGTTGAAGGGAGGGGGAATAAGTTAGGTAGCAGCGGGCTACAGTTGAAGGGAATGGGAATAAGTTAGGTAGAAGCGGGCTACAGTTGAAGGGAATGGGAATAAGTTAGGTAGCAGCGGGCTACAGTTGAAGGGAATGGGAATAAGTTAGGTAGCAGCGGGCTACAGTTGAAGGGAATGGGAATAAGTTAGGTAGCAGCGAGCTACAGTTGAAGGGAATGTGAATAAGTTAGGTAGCAGCGGGCTACAGTTGAAGGGAGGGGGAATAAGTTAGATAGCAGCGGGCTACAGTTGAAGGGAGGGGGAATAAGTTAGGTAGCAGCGGGCTACAGTTGAAGGGAGGGGGAATAAGTTAGGTAGCAGCAGGCTACAGTTGAAGGGAGGGGGAATAAGTTAGGTAGCAGCAGGCTACAGTTGAAGAGAGAGAAAATGGGTTAGGTAGCAGCAGACTATAGTTGTAGGGAGAGGCAATGGGTTAGGTAGAGGGGGATATAGTTGGAAAGAGGAGAATTGGGTTAGGCAGATCGGGCTACAGTTGAAGGAAGGAGAAACATGTTAGGCAGTTGGCTATAGTTGTAGGGAGGATAAATGGGCTAGGTAGCAGGTTATAGTTGGAGGAGAAAAGGTGTTAGGTAGCGGGCTATAGTTGGAGGCAGGAGAAATAGGTTGGGTACCAGCGGGCTACAGTTGGGGGGGGGGGGGGGGGAATGAAAGCTCCAACACACAACTAAATACAAGAATGGGGTATACGGAAGTGCAGTAAGTACAGGACCAATTTTACATACCCTAAGGCATGCTGGGCATACAGAGCCAACCATATATATGAATCGACCAACTGCGGTCAGTGGGTAAAGTGGTCAGTCTCACGTTGGCCATGTTTACTACCCAAGACCTTTTAAGTACCCATTTAAGGCTGGATACACCTTAGAGCTCAGATAAATGCGAGTCCGCCCCGGTTCTAATCGACCTCTTGACCACCGGGCCATCAGACGAAGGTCTGGCCACTAAGTAGCCGTGGCTCTCAATGACACAGGAATACAAAGTCATTGAATGACTTGTCCCCCCCCCCCCCCCCGGGGGGCTGGCTCTGAACTCAAGTGTAGTCCATACACGTGCTACTACTTCTAGAGTAATGGACAATAACAGGAACAATTAGGAACATAATATATTTTTATGAATTAGACAAAGAACTTATAAAAGGAATTCAGAATAGATAATTGTAGGAATTGTGTAGCAACACGCAAGAACTGAAAGTGAGATACAATAACAGGGGGATTGTAACAATCGAATGTATGCAGGAATGAAACAGCAACAAGTGAGTAATTTAAGAAATTAGGTAGGAATTAATCATAATTAAAGGTATAGGATAAAGAAAAAAAATATACTTATCTGGGGGAATGAGCTTAGTATAATGACATTACATAAGAAAAGAGCAAGAAGTAGATGTGTGGCCTAAGGAAAAACGACAGCAGCAATCGTGTGACCAGAAACAACGAGATAGAAACAGCCCAGTAACTGGTATAATAGCACAGAAAAAGCCATGTAACTTTTGTAACGATACCAGTAACGATATAACGATATAGCAACAGCCTTGTAACTTGGGGAACGAACAGCCCTGTAACTGAGTTAACGAGATAGCAACAGTCCAGTAACAGATTGGAACGAGATAACAATAGCCCAGTAACAGAGGGAACGAAAAAGAAGTTTCGTAACTGAGGAAAAGAGATAGTACAAGCAAAGTACATAATGCAACGGGGGAAAAAACATACATAGTAAGGGGGTGGGGGGGGGGGGAGAACAATAACTGGGAAAAAACATAGTGTCTAGGGGAAAACATTAACTAAAAACAATTTTAAAAAAAAACAAAAACAGAGCAACTTAAGAAACAACAGTAACTAGAAGAAGTAGGTAAAATAAAACAGTAACTGACAGAGGATATAGCAAGAGCGAAAAGACAGATCAAAATGTGACATGTAGAGATTACAAGAAGATACGAAGAAAACAGAATTATAATTGATACCTAAAAGCAAGTGAATAAAATAACAAAAATCAAAGCACTGCAACAAATTCTGCGATGTTTAATTTCTTTGTGGAGATCACAAAGGATTGAAAATAATCGGAAAATTCAAGATCGTGAAAGACAAGAATTAAAGCAGAATTACCAACAAAGGATAACCAAGCAACTGTACTGACAGGCAAGGCTCTTCGACAACTCGACAGACAAAGTAGACATAGAGTCGTCTTTAATCTAGCACAAACAATGCCGAGACACGGGCACCCTTCAGGTCAACTGGCAATGGTGTCTGCCTTGCACGGGAGCTTCCCCGGATGTATAACCTGGCTTATAAAAGCTGAATGCAGACGAGAATTTAAGTCCAGAGGCATTATCATCATCTTGCGCGAGTTGCTGTGGATTTATAAACAACTAGAAAAGGGTAGACAGCCGCAGTGATTTTTGTAGAAATAATATCCGCAAGGTCAATTAGCGTGCCAGCCGTATTTGTATACGAGAACCATTGAAAAAAATTAATTTCATCTTATTTTAATATGTTTCTGATAGAATAAATAATTAGTCTTTCTAGACTTATACCCTAAGATAAACAGAATAGGGAAAACTACTCTTTACCTATATGAGAGACAGACAAACAGAGAAATAGATAGTGTGAGAGAGAGAAAGAGAGAGAGAGAGAGGGGGAGGGAGAGAGAGGGGGAGGGAGAGAGAGAGGAGGGAGGGATGGAGTGAGGTAGACAGACAGAGAGAGAGAGACAGACAGACAGAGAGACAGACAGAGAGAGAGAGAAGAGAGAGCGAGCGAGAGAGCGAGCGAGAGAGAGAGAGAGAGAGAGAGAGAGAGAGAGAGAGAGAGAGAGAGAGAGAGAGAGAGAGAGAGAGAATGAGAATGATGGTGTGGCTGAGCAGTGTCGCGAGATTGCCATGAGTTAAACAGATAAATATTCCCGACGTTTGCTTGGCGTGTATTTTCAGCACCATTATTTTACTAACTGGAAAAACACCGCGGATGTCAAAATCTCAGGACAATATTTGTAGCTGCACGTGTACATCTATAACGGATTTGGAACGGTCGGTGTTGATGGTGACAGGTCCTGGCATCGCCTTGATTAGTTTGTCTACATTTGAATGTAAATGGAAGCAGTGGGGTCAGCCCATCTACACATTTGGTGTTGAGTGAGAAGGAAGGGATACACCGAGTTACCAGTTAGAATCACATATATTGTCACCACGGAACAGAAGATTGACAAGTTTGTCAACATTTGAATGCAGATGGAAGCCGTGAGATCACAATGGCAGATGTAAAACGGAAGTACTTAGTAGGGAGAAAACAGTACATATGTCAATTCTTGGTTTCCGGAACATGAAGAGTTTGACGGGGTTATTTGCAACTGTTTGTTGGAAGTCGTCATAAAATTCGCTGGCTTGTTTTGAGAATCTTAACAATTACTGACAACTTTGACAGGATTTAAGCCCGGAAAAATAGATCCTTGCAAATGGTTGATATGTCCAAATAACACCTGTGTGGGGGAGAAGAGGATAAAGTCACGTGGACAACTTTGGTAGTTTGCCATATAAACTCTAGTTGTGACCAGCTAGGGAGGACTTGAAATTATGCTTTAGTCAGAGTGCCAGGGCACGGCAGCGCCTAGTGGAAATAATATCTACCGTGTGTTAATTAGTGACTTAATTTTACACGTGCCTATAATGGCAGATGTAGATATGATTGATAGGACTGCAGTGGTGCCATTTAAGGTATAACCTATTATAATATATTCGTTATAATTACTTTAGGCAGTAGCCTTGTTAAACTATAGTGTGATGATTAGCACTGTTAGTGGAAACTAGCTAGAGTAGGGAAGTGATACTTGACTCTGTTAGCTAGAATAGATTAGTGAAGTGTTGATAAGCTTTACTAGTTGAGAATTGAGTAATGAGGGATAATTGGGATTTCCCGTAGGTGTCCCTTGTGGGAGGGGTTCCACATTCTGTTTGCTGATTTTTTCTTTGTCATAACCTGATTCGATTCTAGGTGGGTAGCTAATCTGCTCTATGACTAAGTCTAGTTAGCTAACGATCATTAGGCAAGGTGATAGGCTTACACTCAGCCGAAAGAATCATGAACTAGTACTATCACCAGGTGTGTTGTTTCTATCCTAGGTTCCCTACCAGATCCAAGGAAGCTCAATAAAGTTTTGGGAAGGAAGAAAATCCCAGTCGGAAGAACACCAGTTCGGCAATCAATAAAGATTGCTTACTGACGTGATTAAAAGCTAGAGGGAGGTTGATTCACCCAACATAGTGAAGATTACAGTTGCACCATACAGCATTAAACAGTGGTAACGAACCGAGAACCGGTTAAGAGTAACGTGTTAGTACAGTAACAATTAACATTAGTAATTAGCACTTGCGGACTGAATGGTTCGATGTGCAACGAGGATGATCTGTCGACTAACACTTAACTTTACTAACTGTGTAAACACTAGAAAAGAACTTGTGCAGTTGGTTAGAGAACATTAGGAACGGACATTGTGTAGAGTGAATCCGGTCCATAAGTAACTGTTCATACCACCGGTGTCTATTTCTCATGTTCATGAAATGGGATTACCAGAGGTCTACAGAAGCAAAGCAGTATCCGGCAGGATGGTTCCGGCAACGGGTGAGACGTACTTGTTCTGACGTAACGTGCTGTGGTCTATCTTTGCTGTGATCAGCGGACTGATCTGATGTCTGAGAGTCAGATTCTCTACACTATATAGAACACGTCACACATTTTCTTCGCATACACGTCTCATACACGTTACACTTTTATTTTAATAAATTAATCTTTATTAATTTCTAGAAGTAAGAGTTGTTGAGTATGTTGCGTTGGGGAAGTATGAGAAGGGGGCATAGTACGACAGTGTGAGAGTGATAGGAAAAGGTGTCCATAGGCTGATGGAGTGTGTTGGACGGAAGCTGGTGGATTCTCCAGAATATTGAGGAAAAAAAATAAAAATAATATTATAATGTGGGTGTCGGATCTCCTCACTCCAGGGACGACACTTTAAAGGAGGACACGACATTACTTGGGGGCTCGTAAACGTGATATTTGGACAGTGGGATCTCTCGTAAATGTGATCTTTGGACAGCGGGATCTATCGTAAACGTGATCTTTGGACAACGAGATCTCTCGTAAACGTGATCCTTGGACAGCGGGATCTCCCGTAAACGGAATCCTTGGACAGCGAGATCTCCTGCAAGCAGGAACCTTTGACAGTGGGATCTTCTGACAACGGGGTCTTTTGACACGGGATCCTTAGTTATAAGAGGGAGATATCAGTTTGGAGAATCCAGCTAGAGTGAATGTGGATAGGGGTTAGGATTAATATCTTACCTGTTCACACTTCACACGTCTGCATAGGTCTGTGGTCCTGATTCTACTCTTGTCACTGAGTGAATGTACTGTGTGTGGTAATATCGAGATTTATAGTACTTGTTCATATATCGGTATAGTAATTTGCAGTTATATTGTACTAGACCTGCTAGCTTACCTCTCTGTATAATGGCCACCCCTAAACTTAGCACGTTAGAATTAAAGGCAAGGGGGGAAGAAATGGGATTGGCTGGGTCTTCTCTAACGGATTACATACAGGAAGTGGAGAGAGAGTATCGTCAAGCGGAAAGGGATGATCGAAAGGCCGAGCTGGAATTGAGAAGGATGGAAGCTGAGCAAGCAGCTAGGAAATTGGAAGCTGAGCAAGCAGCTAGGAAATTTGAAGCTGAGCAAGCAGCTAGGAAATTAGAAGCTGAACAGGAAGCACAGAAAAGGGAGCACGAGTACCGGATGAGGGAACTCGAGTTGAAGAGTCAATCTAATGGAGAAACTGAGGGAGCAGTTGGAGGTTCCTCCATCCCAGGATCAACACCAGTAGGTGGACATGGGTACCATGCTATGAAGTTTCCTTTAGCGGTCTACGAGGAGGACAAAGAGAAGATTGACCAATACCTTCAACGCTTCGAGGCTATGTCAGTTGCTATGGGTCTGGAGCGTAACAAATGGAATCTTAAGCTATCCCAGGGATTACGCGGGACAGGATACGAGGTTTATACTCGCCTGCCACCAGGACATGAGAACAATTATGATGAATTAAAGACGGCTCTGCTGAAACGATTCGAGGTTACATCGCATACCTACCGGAAAAAATTTCGAGCAGCGAAACGAGAACCGGGAGAGTTGTTTGCCGCCTACAGTTTGCGTCTTAAATCTTATCTCCATAAGTGGATGGATTTGGCTGGGTTCGCACATGACTATGAGAGTCTGGAAGAGCTCATGGTGGTCGACCAGCTGAAGAAGCAAATGTCTAAACCTCTCAGGACGTTCCTGGGAGAACAAGGAGCGGAACGTATTGACCTCGTGAATAAATTAGCAGAACGGTTCGTCGAGGTACATGGGGAGGCAGGGGAAAACCTTTCCACCAACTCCAAAAGTCAAGAGAAACATGACAAGAAGAAAGCCAAAAACTCAGGAACAAAAAAGTGGGAACCTTATGTGCAAAAATCAGAGGATAATTCAGAGAAGAAGAAGGAGGGAAGCAAGAGCACTTCAAGCTCTACACCTAAACGACCGTGGTCGGAGAAGTGGTGTTCAATTTGTAAGTCACCCTCTCACAATACGAGGGACTGCAAATCGAAGGCTAAGAACCCTCATTTTGCAGCATGTCAAGTGACTTCCAAGGAGGTTGTCACGGAGAATGCCAAGGTCAACAAGGAAGCTCGCCACCAGGAGAGCTCATTCAAGTCCGACAATAGAAAATCTAGGACAGGGAAATGGTGCATCCAATGTCAGTCGAATACGCACAATGCTATTGACTGCAGGGAAAAGTCAGGAGACACTCAATTCGTCGTGTGCTCAGGGAAACCTAAGGTGGAGCCCACCGAACAGGTCGAGGCCGAGGAAGAGACTCCAGACCAGGAGAAACCACCTGTAGTGGAATTGGTAGAGGTTAACGGTCGTCAAGTGGAGTGTTTATACGACACAGGACTGGACGGGGAGGCCGTGATTTCTGCGGATCTAGTACATCCAGAACAATTCACAGGTGAAACATTGGATATACAGCCTGCACAGAAGAGTGCTGTAACCATGAAGTTGCCCATTGCTAATGTGGAGATTCGGTCAAGGTACGTCACCGGCACCATCAAGGCCGCTGTATTGACCGATCCCATTTTTCCAGTCATCCTAGGTTGCCGGTATGTCTTTCTGGGAATGCCCAGGGAGCCTATTCATATGGGAGCAATGCAGACTCGCTCTCAGGACGAAAACGGAAGAGGCAGACGCAATTGTGACTAACCCAATGCCGGGGGAGCTACGAACTGCCCAGAGTGAGGATGATACTTTACGTCCTTGCTACAAAAAGCTGCAGAAAAGTGCTGATCCACCAGGACGGGGGCAGTACTACATGAAGAATAGGATACTCTACAGGAGAGCAGGAAGGGGAGACAACCTATACGGTCAGTTGGTCGTCCCAAAAGCTCATCGGTCCCAGATTCTTCATATGGGGCATACCATCTCCTTTAGTGGACACATGGGTATTGCCGCCACCATGCAGCGGATTTCCTGCCACTACTATTGGCCGGGAATGACAGATGATGTGCGTCGGTATGTGAAGTCATGCCCTGAGTGCCAGAGGGTGGCACCGAAACACTGGACAGCACCGGTGATGTTGGGTGAGATGCCCATCATGAACTCTCCTTTCGAGAGGGTAGCCATCGATATCGTGGGTCCACTTCCCAGGACTAGGAAGAGGAACATGTATATACTTCACAATGGTGGATTGCTGTACAATGTGGGGTGAGGCTATACCGTTGACCACGATTGACTCGAAAAGAGTGGCGGACGCACTGATGGAGGCCTTTACCAGATTAGGCTTTCCGGATCAAATTCTGACGGATAATGGATCTCAGTTTTGTGGAAAACTCATGGAGGAGGTATTTAGGGTGTTTCACTCTAACCACATACATACCAGCCCTTACCACCCTCAAGCCAATGGACAAGTAGAGCGTTTCAACGGCACGTTGATGACAATGCTCAGGAAATTAGCGCAGGAAAAACCTGATAGGTGGGATGAATATATCCCAGCAGCACTCTTTGCCTATCGGGAAGTTCCTCATGGCTCAACAGGACTACCACCCGCTACGTTGCTGTTTGGTCGTCCAATCAAAGGACCGTTGGAAGCCATGTTGAGGAGTTGGACTGAAGAGGGGACGTCAGAAGAAGTGATCTCATCCTATCAATACGTGGAGGAACTGAAAGAAAAACTCCACAAGGGATGGACTCTGGCAAATCAAAACTTGAAAAAGGCCAGGAAAAGACATGCGGCTTACTACAACCGTAGGTCTAAAGAAAGATCTCTAGAGGTAGGAGATAAAGTCTTGTTGTTACTCCCAACGGGAAACAACAAACTGGAGATAGGTTGGCAAGGACCATTTCCCGTGGAAAGGGTGATATCCAGAACCAACTATCAGATCCGGATCCGGGGAAAGTCGAAGATTTTCCATATCAATCTCTTGCGGAAATACGAAGAGAGACCCGGAGACAAGGCAGCTCACCTCATGGCAATGGCAGTTGCAGTGGAGACAGAAGTGGGAACCAGCGAGGGCAGGGAATATCCCTTAGTACACCAGGAAACCTATAGGGATGTACAAGTGAACCCTGATCTGACCTCCCAGGAGAGGGAAAGGATAACCCAGGTTCTCAAGTCTCATAAGGAGATACTGACTGATAAACCAGGACGAACGAGGTTGGTGGAGTTCGAGATGACTTTGACCACACAGGAGCCTGTTCGCCAAAAGGTTTACCCAGTGCCATTCTCTAAAGAAAAGGCCCTGGAGGAGGAAATACAAAAACTGCTGGAGGATGACGTGATTGCACCATCCACATCCCCATACAATGCGGGGGTAGTTTTGTTACGCAAACCAAGTGGAGAACACAGGTTGTGTATAGATTACCGACTGCTGAACAGTCATACACAGTTTCAGGTGGAACCTTTGCCGAATCCAACTCAGCTATTCGCTAGGCTCCATAGGGCTCGGTACTTTTCAAAGGTGGATCTGAGTCGGGGGTACTATCAGATACCAGTCAAACCGGAGATTCGACCACTGTTAGCTTTCAGTACACCCAGTGGACACTACGAATTCAAGGTCATGCCCTTTGGACTCAGCAATGCACCTAGTGTGTTTACACGCATGATGAGGACTTTACTAGATCCGTTACAGGATCCGTCCATCATCTCATTCATGGATGATATTCTGATTTCCAGTGACAGCCTGGATGACCACTTACAATCCTTGGAGAGAGTGTTTAATAGGCTCAAGGAAGCAGGGCTTACTGCTCGTCCAACCAAGTGCATGATTGGTTACCAGACTCTGGAATTTCTAGGTCACACCATCACTCCAGGACACATTGTTCCAGAAGAGAAGAACCTGGAGAAAATCAGAAATGCACCAAGGCCAAAAACGAAGAAGGATGTGCGATCTTTTCTCTCGTTGTGTGGGTTCTACCACAAATTTATCCCACATTTCACGGAACTGGGAGCTCCGTTGACCGAAACCTTGAAAAAGGGATTCCCGGATCAAATCATTTGGACACCAGAATGTGAGAATGCCTATAGTCAGTTAAAGGAGGCCTTGGTCAGCAAACCTGTATTACAGCTCCCTGACCTTTCCAAACCATTTGTGTTGAGAACGGATGCAAGTGCGATTGGAATTGGAGCCGCTTTATTACAGGAAGGAAAAGACGATGCTTCGGTTTTGAAACCTGTAGCATACGCAAGTAAGAAACTTCTACCGGCGGAGAGGAATTATTCAACCGTCGAGAGAGAATGCTTGTCCCTCGTATGGGCAGTGCAAAAATTTCAGCCATATTTGTATGGAGTTAAGTTTCGGGTTCAGTCGGATCATCAGCCCCTGATGTTCCTGGCTACTTCTCAGAAGCTCAACGCACGTTTGATGCGGTGGTCGTTGTTACTTCAACCGTATAATTTCACAGTAGAGTACATTCCTGGGAAGGAAAATGTTGGAGCGGATTTCTTGTCAAGACACCCAGCTCCTGAAGAAGAGGAATGAATTATCTGGATTTAACTCATGGTGGAGGAGAGTGAGATGGACTACTCTCTTAAGAGGGGGCCTATGTCGCGAGATTGCCATGAGTTAAACAGATAAATATTCCCGACGTTTGCTTGGCGTGTATTTTCAGCACCATTATTTTACTAACTGGAAAAACACCGCGGATGTCAAAATCTCAGGACAATATTTGTAGCTGCACGTGTACATCTATAACGGATTTGGAACGGTCGGTGTTGATGGTGACAGGTCCTGGCATCGCCTTGATTAGTTTGTCTACATTTGAATGTAAATGGAAGCAGTGGGGTCAGCCCATCTACACATTTGGTGTTGAGTGAGAAGGAAGGGATACACGTTCAGTTACCAGTTAGAATCACATATATTGTCACCACGGAACAGAAGATTGACAAGTTTGTCAACATTTGAATGCAGATGGAAGCCGTGAGATCACAATGGCAGATGTAAAACGGAAGTACTTAGTAGGGAGAAAACAGTACATATGTCAATTCTTGGTTTCCGGAACATGAAGAGTTTGACGGGGTTATTTGCAACTGTTTGTTGGAAGTCGTCATAAAATTCGCTGGCTTGTTTTGAGAATCTTAACAATTACTGACAACTTTGACAGGATTTAAGCCCGGAAAAATAGATCCTTGCAAATGGTTGATATGTCCAAATAACACCTGTGTGGGGGAGAAGAGGATAAAGTCACGTGGACAACTTTGGTAGTTTGCCATATAAACTCTAGTTGTGACCAGCTAGGGAGGACTTGAAATTATGCTTTAGTCAGAGTGCCAGGGCACGGCAGCGCCTAGTGGAAATAATATCTACCGTGTGTTAATTAGTGACTTAATTTTACACGTGCCTATAATGGCAGATGTAGATATGATTGATAGGACTGCAGTGGTGCCATTTAAGGTATAACCTATTATAATATATTCGTTATAATTACTTTAGGCAGTAGCCTTGTTAAACTATAGTGTGATGATTAGCACTGTTAGTGGAAACTAGCTAGAGTAGGGAAGTGATACTTGACTCTGTTAGCTAGAATAGATTAGTGAAGTGTTGATAAGCTTTACTAGTTGAGAATTGAGTAATGAGGGATAATTGGGATTTCCCGTAGGTGTCCCTTGTGGGAGGGGTTCCACATTCTGTTTGCTGATTTTTTTCTTTGTCATAACCTGATTCGATTCTAGGTGGGTAGCTAATCTGCTCTATGACTAAGTCTAGTTAGCTAACGATCATTAGGCAAGGTGATAGGCTTACACTCAGCCGAAAGAATCATGAACTAGTACTATCACCAGGTGTGTTGTTTCTATCCTAGGTTCCCTACCAGATCCAAGGAAGCTCAATAAAGTTTTGGGAAGGAAGAAAATCCCAGTCGGAAGAACACCAGTTCGGCAATCAATAAAGATTGCTTACTGACGTGATTAAAAGCTAGAGGGAGGTTGATTCACCCAACATAGTGAAGATTACAGTTGCACCATACAGCATTAAACAGTGGTAACGAACCGAGAACCGGTTAAGAGTAACGTGTTAGTACAGTAACAATTAACATTAGTAATTAGCACTTGCGGACTGAATGGTTCGATGTGCAACGAGGATGATCTGTCGACTAACACTTAACTTTACTAACTGTGTAAACACTAGAAAAGAACTTGTGCAGTTGGTTAGAGAACATTAGGAACGGACATTGTGTAGAGTGAATCCGGTCCATAAGTAACTGTTCATACCACCGGTGTCTATTTCTCATGTTCATGAAATGGGATTACCAGAGGTCTACAGAAGCAAAGCAGTATCCGGCAGGATGGTTCCGGCAACGGGTGAGACGTACTTGTTCTGACGTAACGTGCTGTGGTCTATCTTTGCTGTGATCAGCGGACTGAGCTGATGTCTGAGAGTCAGATTCTCTACACTTTATAGAACACGTCACACATTTTCTTCGCATACACGTCTCATACACGTTACACTTTTATTTTAATAAATTAATCTGTATTAATTTCTAGAAGTAAGAGTTGTTGAGTATGTTGCGTTGGGGAAGTATGAGAAGGGGGCATAGTACGACAGTGTGAGAGTGATAGGAAAAGGTGTCCATAGGCTGATGGAGTGTGTTGGACGGAAGCTGGTGGATTCTCCAGAATATTGAGGAAAAAAAATAAAAATAATATTATAATGTGGGTGTCGGATCTCCTCACTCCAGGGACGACACTTTAAAGGAGGACACGACAAGCAGTTAGGATAGTGTCTCCACCAGGAGATCCGTGTTCTAATCCACGGTAAGACACCGGATGTGCAGTTGTCGGAAGTGAACATGAAAATCCTAACCCGGATGTTGCGTGGGAATAGCTAAGCCCGGATGTTGTCTGACGACAGATAAGCCTGGATGCTGCTTGGCCGGATTGACCTTGATGTTGCCTGACAACAGATTAACCTAGATACGGCTTGGCGGCAATCCTCTGTTACAATGCCTTTAATCCGCGATACTTTTGGGAACTACTCCCGCAACACCAACAATTGTCCACGTGCCGTGTCGATAATTCGCCTGTCTGTGTTTGTGTGATCATCAGCAGCATCGTCGTCAGGTTAGCGGTCCGAAGATAGGTGGTGAAGTCGTCTGATCAAATCCCTCCACTGTCTCCCGTTCTGAGCTACTGACGGCGGCATTATGTTGGATTGCCGAGACTCCCGTCAATTCCACTTTTCACATTGGACAGTGGGGAGCATTTTGTGTGATATTCGCTGGCACGGGAATGCAGCATAATGGAGACGACCCGTTGCCGTGAAGTTGGAACCTCGACTAACTAACTAACTAACTAGCTGAGCTACTCGCTTCAACGGAAGTCTGTATCCCAAAGTTGCTGCATGCTTGTGTGTCTTGTAATTATGTCTTGAACGTCCTTACTTCTCTTACTCTCCGACATTTCCTATATAATAGACTCGGTGCCTCATGGTCCACGGCAGTGTAGGCGGATAGATTCCCGCCTGTCGACCCAGTAGTAATGGGCTCGATCGGCAGAGGGAGGGGTTTGAATTTTTAAATGTATCTGTGTTCCCAGGTTAACCTAACTTAAAAATAGAACCAGAACATATCTTTGAAAGTAAATGCGGCCGTCCAGATACCGACACAATTATCCACCGAGTTCCGATTATCAGCATATAAAAAAATGAGTCTAGCACCATGTAGCACATGCGCTTTAAAGTTCGTAACCCCGCAAACCGCGTTCGAAACAAAGCTACGGGCGATTTGGCAGCAGACCGCCTTGTGTTGTTTTTTTTTTAAATGAAATTGTATGGGTGGCGGTCGCTCAGAAAGTAATGGCAAAGTACTGAACGTAAACTTGCCCAAGAATCACGAACAGCCAAAAACTAAAAAAAATGCTGGGGTTGACTGCTGCGTCCCGAATAGGATAAGCAACTAACTTACTTTTTAATGCATACCGTAACCAAGCCATGTGTGTTTGAATTTTTATTTTACTATGCTGTTCAAACGGTGTCCTAAATGTATTCAAGAATGTTCTCATTTGTTTCATATTCAGTCCAACGTGTGCATATGTGAAGAGAACGCATGGATAATAATACAATAAATTAATTTAAACAGTGTATCATTACCCTGGTGGCCGTTCCACAAGTTATCCTATCACACAGATGTATCGACAGGATATGCATATAATTTTATATCCAGAATAATTATTGCGATACGCGCTAGACTTTCAGTTCATCAACTCTATTTCTTAACTTCCAACTGTTGCAGATAAGCATCTTTGAATTAGCCAGAGAAGGAAACGCAAGCTTTCGGAGACTACAGGCGAATATTGGAGTCTTCCTGCCGGTTGCGCGTGTTCTTTTGTCTGTTTTTTGGTTTCAGACAATTGTTTTACCTGTACAATTTCCAAGTGAAATCATACTACCATTTCGTGGGTCATTTACAGGTTGCACGCCTGTCCGTATGTTGCAAATGTGCTGCAAACATGTCGTCTGCCGCTATAATTAACGCGCAGTTTAAAAAACTGTTGCTAGTTCAAAGCTACCCACACATTCACACAAGGTTTCAGTATGGGGTTCTCTATATAGAATCGGTTTTAACATCTAAGCGGCATCGCTACAGCAATGATAGCAGTTTGTACAGTATAATGCGAGTTTCTGTGGCGAAGAAGCTGAGCCATCAGCCTCGTGTAGCAAATAGTCCTGTGCGTGTTTTCAAACTGTTATTCGGTTTGTCAGTGCAAATTTTTTCTCGAGCCTTTCGGCTGGTCGTCACCGGGGCTACAGAGGTAGTCTGTGTGAAGCAGGCGTTTTGCTGTTCTGGGGAGATAGACTGAGCTATCTGGAATAAAACCCGGTGCAATGAAGTCGATCCTCTAGTCTTTTAACCTTTTTTTGTGTGCTAGCAGCATACATGATCTAATGTTAGCATCTATACCACATCACAGTTAACAGTCGAAGTTATCCCAATGCTAAAACTATGTAGCATCAATGTGAAACGACGATACATGTACGGCGTCAGTGTAAACAGTCTATACAGGATAGCAGTTTACAATATAAATGCCACATGCGTCAAGCTAACATCGGTGTTACCAATGTACACATCACCAATGTTTTAAATATTCATAGCATCACTTTTGAACTGTATGCATAATAAATATCATGTATTAACTGTTTATATCACGCGTACCTTACCTATTGAGAGAGGTGTGAGACAGGGATGTGTAATGTTTCCAGATCTTTTTTCCCTTTACAGTGAAAATATTTTCAGAAATGTAGAAGATATAAATGGAATCATTATCGGAGGCCGAAACATCACTTACACAATAGATTACGCAGCCACTTGTATACAAAATTCAAGATTGGTGACTCAGCCATGTGCACATGTGGTTTGGCTTCGCAGACAGCAGAGCACATACTCCAGGATTGCCCAAACTACAACATATCCAGGCGAACCTTCTGGCCTAGAGAGACAAAAGTGGAAGATAAACTCTATGGACCGTTGAATGAACTAAAAAAGACTGTTAGATGCATACAAGAGACAACATTGCAGTTATAAACATAGTTAAGGCGAACGAAAGAAGAAGAAGATCACTTACATTAGCTATGTAGATAATACAGTATTGATTGCAGACAATGGGCAGGATCTGCAACAATTTAGTAGATGTGGCTGTTGGACACAGTGAACAACTAGGGTTAGAATTGAATTGTAAGAAGACACAGATTATGGTCATAACTAGGAAGAAGGACATACCATAATGTAACATACTATACAAGTAAATGAGAATAATCTTCAACAAGTGAATCGGTACAATTGTCTCGGAACAGTAATAACCTCTGGTGGGAGATGACTTGAAGAGATTAGAACAAGAATCGCTATTGCCTTTCATCATCATCATCATCTTCCACTTCTGCCGTCAAGGGTCGTGGGGAGGAATAATTTGCGCTCCAGCGCCCGATGGGTGGCACTGGATAGTGTCATTCCGTGTGGTTGTACAATGTCTTTTATGTCATCAATCCATTTTCTTTTTGGACGTCCTCTTGGTCTCGTCGCAGATGATCTTTGATGTAAGGACAGTGATGGTAGTTCATGGTGTTGCATTCTAACAACCTGGTCAAACCACTTGATCTTCCGTCTGTCAATAAATGTGGCACAAGATGTTGATCCCGCTGTCTGTCTGATAACATCATTTCTTACTCGGTCTCGGATTTTTAAGTTGGCAGCTCTCATCAGGCATCTCATCTCGCAGGTGTTGATTTTGCGAAAGTGAGATTTGGATAAAGTCTAAGTTTGAGATTGGTAGCATAGGATTGGTTAGCAAGATGAAAAACATACTGACCAATAAAATGATGTCAACTGAAACAAGAAAAGAGTGTTGAGATGCTACATAGAGCCTGTACTTTTGCATAGATGTGAAGCTTGGACATTGAGCAGTCGAGCTGAAAATCATCTTATAGCTGTGGAAATGTGGTTTCTGAGGAGAATGCAAAGAATACCACGGAAAGACAGAAAAACCAATGACCAAGTGCTACAAGAAACAAATGAAAATCGTAAACTGATTGGAGAAATACGACGTAGTCAAAATTTTGTGGGCATGTTATAAGAATAAATGAAATGGAGAACTTTGTGACGACCGGCAAGATCGAAGGGAAAAGACCAAGGGGAAGACCGAGAACTAAATAAATAGATGGCTTGGGCACATGACATGGTCGAGACATGAATACTGAGCTGATCCACGACTCTGGTGATCAAGTGAAATGGCGAGTCATGAACGTCAACGCTTTCCGGCATGGCACATAATGGATGGTTACCGGGTACCATAAGGGAAGCAAAGAACCGTACCACTGTAACATGCCATGCATGCCGCATAAGGCGACTAAGGAGGTTTGGCGTGAGACTGGCTTCTCATCCCGAAGAAAATTTTAGCTACAACACCCAACCACTGATGTACATGTCTACACGGGGCTTGTCCTAGGTTTGTTTAAGCCTCTTCTCTGTTGGGAGATGAAAAGCAAAATAAGAACTGTTTACATATGTAACTGCTTGCGGTACGCCAGTGATAGATAAATCTATAAAGATAAGAAGTGTTTACACAACAAGTGTAATTGCTGCCGGTACACCAATGTAACCATATAAAGATACGAACCTTATGTGTGTTACATGAGTGTGATATGCGAGTTTTGTGTTATATGAGTGTTATATGTATTACATGTGTGTTATATGCTTGTTATATGGGTGTTATATGCTTGTTATATGGGTGTTATATGCGTGTTATATCGTGTTAAATGTGCGTTGAGTGTTACATGTGTTTTATGAGTTAAATGTGGGTTATATGTGTGTTATTTGAGTGTTAAATGCGTGTTATTTGAGCGTTGCATGTGAGTTATATGTGTGTTATATGTGTATTATAGGTTATATGTGTATTGTATGGGTGTTATATGTATGTTATTTGAGTGTTACATGCATGTTGTGAGCTTTTGTGTGTGTGTGTAATATGTGTCGTATATAAGTGTTATCTGTGTGCCATCGGTTTGTTTTTGATGTCCCGTTGATAAAGACTTGGATAGAAGCGTTTTCCAGTGCATGTGTGCGTTTATCCGTTCGTCGAGCTTATTAGAAACTAGCTGACCAGGCCCGGCTTCGCCCAGGCCCTGGAGGGGATCTATCTATTTATCAGTCTGTCTGTCTGCTTGTTTGTCTGTCTGTCTGTCTGCTTGTTTGTCTGTCTGTCTGTCTGTCTGTCTGGCTGGCCCGGCCCGGCTTCACCCAGTCCCTGGTGGGGAGCATCTCATTTAATTCATATAAGTAGTCATATAAGCTCTCCCGTTCCCGACTATCTGTCTGTCTGTCTATCTGTCTGTCTGTCTGACCCGGCCCGGCTTCACCCAGTCCCTGGTGGGGAGCATCTCATTTAATTTATATACGTAGTCATATAAGCTCTCCCGTTCCCGACTGTCTGTCTGTCTATCTGTCTGTCTGTCTGACCCGGCCCGGCTTCACCCAGTCCCTGGTGGGGAGCATCTAATTTAATTCATATAAGTAGTCATATAAGCTCTCCCGTCCCCGACTGTCTGTTTGTCTGTCTGTCTGTCTGTCTGTCTGTCCCGGCCCGGCTTCACCCAGTCCCTGGTGGGGAGCATCCCATTTAATTCATATAAGTAGTCATATAAGCTCTCCCGTTCCCGACTATCTGTTTGTCTGTCTATCTGTCTGTCCCGGCCCGGCTTCACCCAGTCCCTGGTGGGGAGCATCTCATTTAATTCATATACGTAGTCATATAAGCTCTCCCGTTCCCGATTGTCTGTCTGTCTATCTGTCTGTCTGTCTGTCTGACCCGGCCCGGCTTCACCCAGTCCCTCGTGGGGAGCATGTCATTTAATTCATATAAGTAGTCAAATAAGCTTCCGTTCCCGACTATCTGTCTGTCTGTCTATCTATCTGACCCGGCGTGGTTTCGCCCAGCTCCTGGCGCACAGTAACTTAAAAGAATGTCCTTCCACACACCATTCATTATTTTTAATGAAAACTGTTTTTAATCACCGACATGACAGTTGATAAGTTCTTTAAGCAGAAAAAGATGGGTTACAATGTTATGCATTATGCATTATTTTTATGAAAACTTTGAAAATGCCTTAAAGATTATATCATTATTTATTATAACTCATATGCCTGAAAATAACTATAGTCAAAGAGTTTAACAATAGTGCAAGTAAGTCCAACAATATGACTATAAAGTATATAGAAATGTTATTAAAAGTTATGCCCCTTGAAATAACTTTTCTAGAGTGAAGTCCCCCTGCTATATAGAAATTATATAATGAAAAATGAAAAAGTAAATATTAAATAAGTAGAAGATTTTACACTAAGAAACTATTACAGTCGGTTGCACAGGAGTGAAAGGAAGACGTGTAGAAAATTTGATCTCAATCGGATGTACCGTTATCGAACGCATCCAATACATAGCTGACCACAAAGCCACATACACTCTGTTTTATAGATATAGATGATTATAAACAAGACTTCTAAACAGTATACCACCACATGACCAGCTAACTATAAATTCCACCACTTGAAACCCCGTGTCCTAGAAAGAAGCCACGATCTGGCATCGAAACAGCCACAGAACAACTCCTCTGCATCTCTCTTCAGTCGTTACAATAGCTGCAGATGAACCTCGACAAGAAAACAAGAACAGCAAACAAAAAAACGGCTTTAATATTATACTAAATAAACAACATAAGCTGACGTTATCTAAAAAAACAAAACATATAACATAAGCGCTGTTCACCAACTACAGTATCACAGTTCAGAGATAGCTTAATTACATAAAAAGAGTAAACAACCGGCGGAGACACATACAATTTCAATCCCAGTATCCCTAGCGAACACAACGGCTAAGTTATGCACCGGAATGCTAACAAGTACCATCTGACAAGACAATTGAGTTCAACAATGAATGCGCTTTGAATCCCCCACTTACAGGTTGTTTAAACTCTCCTCGGATACCTCAAGCCAAGCAAGAACGGCTGGCTCACTTTTCCTCTATTGACATCACTTCTATTATTGTTGCTGAAAATAATTTCCCCCAAGGCGCGCGGATAGGCACTGCTAGTAAAAGCACACTGACAGTTGGATGCGTTTTTCAAGAAGGAGAAGGGGGAAGAAAAAGCCAACAAAACCCAGAGAGTGATATGCAGTCAGTCAGACAGCAGTGCAGGAACATAATGAAATCCACTGAGACTGTTTACATAAGATGTTCCTTGTAATGGGTTCATCTGCGAACTTAAGTGCCGGCAGCCGTATATCTCATAGTGAATGTCAACAAGGTGCTTTCACGGGGTTAATACATTTACATGTTTTAATTGACTGAATGCAAAGGCCACCTACATCGCACCTGAAACCACGCATTAGTGGTTCGAACTCCTCCCCTTTAGATAACACTTTGAGGTATCAGTTCGGTGCACGAAATCCATAATGCCGGCGAGGCTCCAAATATGTGTGTACTAGAACCACGCCTGCTGTAAATATGTTGCTGGGGACTGCCTAATGTTTAAATTGTTGCCATGGCAGCGACTGTTTACGGCCTTTTCTTTAGGTATACGTCTCGCGACGGATTTCTCATACACGTGAGACCACCTATTATCTCACCCTTATCTAACAACATTGCGGTAATTGATCCACTACCTCCCCGGGAAGGTTAACCCGGTCAACAAATGTCCGCAGAAGTCGGATGTGTCGGCCTAACGGCGTAAGAACGCAGCTCTGCTGTAAACAGGCACAACACAATCACGTCCAAAAAAAAACTCCTTATGAACGCAGAAGAAGAAGAAGATCCACTACCTAAATATTAGGTGTATCCTGAAGTTTCATTTTATCCCGAGGTTTCATTTTATTTTAATTTTTATCACATCTTTATTTTATTTTCATTAAACCCCGAGGTTTCATTTTATTTTAATTTCTATTACATCTTTATTACATTTTCATTACGTCCAGACGTTTAATTTTATTTTAATTTGTATTTTCTTTTTTAATGTTGCATATCCCTTACAGGACGTTGCAGTCAACATCAGCATTTTTCAGCTGCTGTTGATGTACTAGGCAAGATTACGCTCAGTATTTTGCCATTGCTTTCTGAGAGACCGGTTCGGGTGCAGCTACCTTACTCATGAGAATATAAGGGATTACACCTTCACCAGGGAGACCGGCTAATTTGCATTACATCTTTATTTTATTTTCATTACCTCCAGACGTTTCATTTTATTGTAATGGTCACCGGATTTGAATACTACCCACTCGAAGTTAGTACAAATCCTACACCGCACATATATGGGCGTTCACAGAATACAACCTGTAACACATCCACATCAGGGAGAGACACTAAACAAAGAAATACCGAGAGCGGGGTAGTGAGCACGTTTGCCTGCCGGCCCGATGATCACGTGTTCAGATCCACACAGAGGTTGCGGGTTAATTGGTCTTGGTTCCCTAAAATGGGTACCAGGAAATATTCGACGAAATAAAGGCAGCCAGCGTGATACTGCCCACTTCACTAATAGAGTGCCGATTGGTCCATACAAATATGGGGTTAGCACCATATACATAATACGCCTGTAGGCAGGAACAGTGTCCTTGACTTTCTTTTTTTTTTATTTTTAAACTGTACAGGCTTCCCTCCTGCTGATGCCATCGCCGTCACTGCTGAACGAAGAAATGCTAACTCAAGGCACGGCCAACAAGCCTGTTTATAACGTTGGATATTACAAACCAGAGAGATCTGTGTCATGCCGCTTCTTTTACTGTCTGTCAGCTGGTTTCATGAGGTTTAGACAAAATGACAAGGTGAGTCGAAGGCTTCACAATGGCGAAAGCAAAGTATTAGAAGTTTTGACATCATAGTGAGCAGACGTTTTACTACAACGACAGTAAAGTGATCAGAACATTTTACTATAGCGACAGTACAGAGATCAGAACATTTTACTATGGCGACAGTAAAGTGAGCAGAACATTTCACTATAGCGACAGTAAAGAGATCAGAACATTTTACTATGGCGACAGTAAAGTGAGCAGAACATTTTACTATAGCGACAGTAAAGTGAGCAGAACATTTTACTATAGCGACAGTAAAATGAGCAGAACATTTTACTATAGCGACAGTAAAGTCAGCAGAACATTTTACTATAGCGACAGTAAAGTGAGCAGAACATTTTACTATAGCGACAGTAAAGTCAGCAGAACATTTTACTATAGCGACAGTAAAGAGATCAGAACATTTTACTATAGCGACAGTAAAGTCAGCAGAACATTTTACTATAGCGACAGTAAAGTCAGCAGAACATTTTACTATAGCGACAGTAAAGTCAGCAGAACATTTTACTATAGCGACAGTAAAATGAGCAGAACATTTTACTATAGCGACAGTAAAGTCAGCAGAACATTTTACTATAGCGACAATAAAGTCAGCAGAACATTTTACTATAGCGACAGTAAAGTCAGCAGAACATTTTACTATAGCGACAGTAAAGTCAGCAGAACATTTTACTATAGCGACAATAAAGTGAGCAGAACATTTTACTATAGCGACAGTAAAGTCAGCAGAACATTTTACTATAGCGACAGTAAAGTCAGCAGAACATTTTACTACAGCGACAATTAAGTGAGCAGACGTCTAGCTACAGCGACAGTAAAGTGAGCAGACGTCTAGCTACAGCGACAGTAAAGTGAGCAGATCATTTTACTATAGCGACAATAAAGTGAGCAGAACATTTTACTATAGCGACAATAAAGTGAGCAGAACATTTTATTATAGAAACAGTAAAGTGAGCAGAACATTGTACTACAGAGACAGGACAGTATAGAACACTATAATATAGCGACAATAAAGTGAGCAGAACATTTTACTATAGTGACATTACAGTATAGAACATTACACTATAGCGACAGTAAATTGAGCAGAACATTTTACTATAGCGGCAGTACAGTATAGAACATTATACTATAGCGACAGTAAAGTGAGAAGAACATTTTATTATACCAACAGTAATGTGAGCAGAACATTTTACTATAGCAGCAGTACAGTGTAGAACATTATACTATAGCGACAGTAAAGTGAGTAGAACATTTTACTATAGTGACAGTACAGCATGCAGAACATTTCACTATAGCGACAGTAAAGTGAGCAGAACATTGTACTATAGCGGTAGTACAGTATAGAAAATTATACTATAGCGACAGTAACGTGAGCAGAACATTGTACTATAGCGGCAGTACAGTATAGAACATTATACTATAGCGACAGTAAAGTGAGCAGAACATTTTATTATAGCAACAGTAATATGAGCAGAACATTTTACTATAGCGGCAATACAGTATAGAACATTATACTATAGCGACAGTACGGTATAGAACATTATACTATAGCGACAATACAGTATAGAAAATTATACTATAGCGACAGTACAGTATAGAACAGTATACTACAGCGACAGTAATGTGAGCAGAACTTTTTATTATAGTGACAGTAAAGTGAGCAGAACATTATACCATAGCGACAGTAAAGTGAGCAGAACATTTGACTTTAGTGACAGTACAGTATGCAGAACATTTGACGATAGTGACAGTAAAGTGAGCAGAACATTTTACTATAGCGATAGGTCAGAGAATAGAACATTTGACAATAGCGATAGTAAAGTAACTGTTAAGGAAGATGCAGTCATGTTTGTGATTCCTCTCGAGAATAAGGGAGCTCGACTGCTGTGCTAAGATTATCCGTGGGTAATCTATAGGAAACAGTAGTTATAGAGATTTCCTGTACAAATATATTGATCCTTTACAGAAACTAACATACGACATTTCAGGCAAATCCCACCAACATTCCACCCAAAATCCACCTTGAGAGTCGAGTCCTAGCAGATGGTTATGATGATCATGATATATTTAATGTTTCTGAGACAGGTCTTTTACTCGAAGCTAAACCAAACCAAAAACGTATGCGCAAAATTACGTAAGACCGCGAAGTGGTCACAAAGGCGCTACGCTTATATTAACATTTTTATTAGAAAGCAACGAAAAGAATGCTTTAAATTAAAACACATGCGTATCAATCAATTCCTGAATCCCACGTGACAATACAACAAAGCATCTATACCAGAGATTTGGCGTGCAGATAAAAGACGATAGTTTGCCTTAACATTGTTTCAAAACTTTTCCAACGAATCTGTGTCCAGATATAGCGAGGAAATGCTGGCCAAATAATTATACCTCGGCGGCAGTACTGCTGATGGAGCCAAGTCAGTCTGATTCTGCTGAAGCTTTGAACAAAACATGTTCATATTTGCTATTTGCAATCAAACATTGCTTCGTTAACGCATGCTAGATAACTCGCCATATCTGTATTGGTTAATCCTTAGTTTGATTAAATCCCCCAGCCCAAGGCAGTTGCTATATTATTTCTCTATTCTCATTGTTACTTTAACTCTTTCTGCTCCATGGCGTTTTGATTTTAACTTCAACAGAGCCAAACATCGTGAAGTCCAACTCCTTGTGATAGAGAATACCAAAATCAGAATTTCTGAATCTATATCACTGTGCTAGGAACATACCCACACCCCCATCCATCCACCCACCCACCCACACACACCCACACACACACACGAGTTTTCCTCTTCAAACCCCACCGGAGAGTTTCCATTCTGATTATCCATCCATCCATCCATCCATCATGTGCCGTGCCGATAAGCGTGGGCGGCCATTTTTTGACATCTCAATCGATCACCAGAGTCATGGATCAGCTCCGTGTTTCTCTCTCGACCATGTCACGTGGCCAAGCCATCCAGATATTTACTTCTTGGTCTTCCCCTTGGTCTCTTCCCTTCGATCTTGCCAGTTGTCACCAAGTTCTCCAATTCATTTCTTCTCATAACATGCTCCCCCCCCCCCCTACCCCCCAAATGTGACTGTCTACGTCTAATTTCTCTAATCAGTTTACGATCTTCATTTGTTTGTTGTAGCACTTGTTCATTGGTTATTCTGTCTGTCCATGATATTCTTTGCATTTTCCTCAGAAACCACATGTCCACAGCCATCAGATGTTTTTCAGCGTGTCTGCTCATTGTCCACGCTTCACATCCATATAAAAGTACAGGTTCTATGTAGCACTTCAACACTTTTTCTCGTTTCAAGTGATATCTTTTTATTTTTTTTTTGGTCAGTATGTTTTTTCATCTTGCAAAAGGCTACCTTCGCAATAGCAGTTCTTGTTCTAATCTCTTCAAGGCATCTCCCATCATATGTTACTGTTCCGAGATTCTGATTATTCCAGTAACAATTTAATTAAATGTCCGTCTGGTTTTTTCCTCCACGCTTATAGTATAGCCCAGACTAGCTACTCACTCCCTTCCGAGCCGTTCTGTCCAGATATAGATACTCCGTCTATTTGGCAGCCAAATTTTGGCTGCACTCTCCATCCGATCCCAGAGCCTTGGCACGTAGTACTACAGTAACAACTCTCTACATTAAGTAGAGTTCGGCGCTGGAAATACACGAGGGACGGGTAGTCTCATAGCTGGTCCTGACGTAGGGGTTTGACGAGTTATGCCTTCACATATTCTAGGCCACGCCACAGGAGATTAGGTGGTCAGTTCCCTTCCTCGTCGAGCTTCTTTCCTAGACAATTCCCAGCTAATTTTGAAAATTGTCGGTTAACTATTTTTATTAGTCTGGGTCGACCCCACAGTGCTACATCTGTGGATAGGGAAGGTATGGGGTAACCACCACGAGATCAGAGTAGAGGAGTGACATGTTCAACACCTTTCTACCAGTCTTCATAGTTAATTACCTGACTTTCGGTGAAAGAAACAATTAAAAGAACAGAGTTCAACAGAACGAAATGGAGAGAGAGAGAGAGAGAGAGAGAGAGAGAGAGAGAGAGAGAGAGAGAGAGAGTGAGAGAGAGAGAGAGAGAGAGAGAGAGAGAGAGGGAGGAGAGAGCAGAGAGAAAGAGAGAGGGAGAGAGAGAGGGATTACCAGAGAGAGCCAGAGAGAGAGAGAGGGAGATAGAGAGAGAGAGTGGGGGGGCAGAGACTAGAATGAAAGAGAGATAGAGAGAACGAGAGGGGGAGACCACCAGACACAGAGAGAGAGAGAGAGAGAGAGAGAAAACGTAAGAAACAGAGAGAGAGGGAGGAGAGGGGGAGAGTGAGAAAGAGAGAGCGAAAGAAAATAGAGAGTGAAAGGGAAAGAGAAAGAGAGAGGGTGAAATGATGAGAGAAATTGTGGCAGAGAGAGAGAGAGAGAGAGAGAGAGAGAGAGAGAGAGAGAGAGAGAGAGAGAGAGAGAGAGAGAGAGAGAGAGAGAGAGAGAGAGAGAGAGAGAGCTTTTAAACACTAACATTACGATTAAAACGAACAAACAAAAAAGCAACAAAGTCACACACAAGCAACTTTGCGATCTACGTCCAATTTTCCTCACGTCAAGCGTGTAATATAAGACAGTCGTTTAAAAAAAAAAAAACATCTGATTGGTTATCTGTGTAAAATTACCGTCTAGGTATCCACCTCTCTACATTTCACCTGTTTTAAATACCTTTACACCTTTAATTTTCACCTGTCGTGTCACTATATCCTTTCAGTAAAATGTTTAAAAAACAGCAATTCATAGAAGATATGCACAGACGAAAATAAAGAATATAATTAAGAATTAACATTCCGCCTAACGTTTCAAATGTCGAATACCTTCCTCTTAAAATTTCTAATGCCTCAGAAAACCAAGAACGCGTCTGCAAATCTCGAATATTGTTTTCAAATCAAGAATATCTTTTGAAATCAGATATACTTTGTGAAAGGAGATTTATCTTTTAATATCCCTTATACTTATGTCAGTGAAATATTTCGGCCACGTTAACTGATGCAGTGCCAAAGGGTGTATTTTTAATGACTGTGCAGACTTTGAAAATATTGCCGTTCCAAATTTTGTATTTACCTACTGTGAAGTTCATGCAACATAATAGGTAAATACAAAACTTGGAACGGCAATATTTACAAAAACTTCAGTCATTAAAAATACACCCTATATATCGTCAAATGTGACCTTCCATTTGAACAGAAGGGCGATATGTCGCCGTACAAGGATCGTCGTGATGTTTGTTGTGTTTCGTGGTATCCTCCGCAATTTCAATGCTCAGTGAACTGGAATTTACATTATAATATTTGGTCATTTCATTGTGTACCATGTTTGGTTCAAACCTTCTTTTAGTTTTCACTGAATCAGTTAAAAGACACACCACTCTTATAAAAACCATACTGGAGGGTAAGGTAGAAGGCAAGCGAGGAAGGGGTAA
This sequence comes from Cepaea nemoralis, assembly GCA_014155875.1. Lineage (NCBI taxonomy): Eukaryota > Metazoa > Mollusca > Gastropoda > Stylommatophora > Helicidae > Cepaea > Cepaea nemoralis. The sequence continues at coordinate 49,625 of JACEFZ010028191.1, forward strand.
ACAACGATACAAATTAGAAGATATCAAGAGATGGATGAGCAGACGTCTGACAGAATGCACAATCATGGCGAGAGACAGTGTTGGAGGTCCACTGTAGCCAACCTTCATTATGGAGACGGCACCTGATTGACTTATATTTATACCGGGGAACACATAGAGATATTACAATAAACGTTAGCGAGGATCATCATCATAATTACACTCATTGAAGTCCATTAAAATAAGAATACACAGAGCAAGAGGAACTATCATAGCACTAAGAAATGTGTCGAAGTCACAGGAATTAAGCTTAGTGCCAAATCTACTTTTAACTCCTGTGGTAAATCGGTACTACTGTATGGTTTATTTGGTTGTTTCGGGATTTGAGATTTAAATATTGAGCACAACCCACTACTGGCAACGCTGACCTTATTCTGGTATGAATCTAAGGCCCATCCACGTCAATGTGGAAGCACTGTATGGATCAGAAACACGGACGACTACAAGAATTACAAAAAAACTAAAATCACCAATGTGGAGCTCATGGAGAGAACTAGACTTCTAATGAATCAAGAGGTAAGAAAGAGACGTTGGCGCGGGGACAGGATACATTGAGAAACCCTGAAAAAAATATAACTCGACACCCCCTGTCTGGAACCCACAAGGTAAATGAAATAATGGGAGACCTACAAACACCTGGAGAAGAGAATTTGCAAATCTCGAATATTATTTAAAATCACGAATGTCTTTTAAAATCAGATATACTTTTGAAACGAGACTTATCGTCCAATAACCCGCTTACATCTTTAAAATCCGCAAACAACCTCTGCAAATTACAAATGCATTTTGATTTTAAAAACGCCTAATCATTTACAATACATAAAACAATAATACTGTTCAAATAATAAATATATTTAGAATAAATATCGTTGAAACCGCAAATGCAAAATCACGAATGCGCGTCGACAATATAAATACACTCACAATCAAGAATCTCTATGAAAAGACGAATCCCGTTCGAAATGTCATCTTTCCTATATATGTTGAAAATCGACAATCCATCACGCGCTGTTGAAAACACACAATTACCAGAGCACTTTTCACAGACGCATAAAATAATTATTGTTTACAATCTTTCTATTAAATCCGACTTAGACAATTGTCCGCGTCGCACTGAATACTCCCCCACAAACCAAAGGAAAAAACCGTGTTTAGTGGTGACGACAGAGTATTCCATGGCATGAGCGAAAACTCCCGAGAAAGCAGGCGAACAGCAGCAATGGACTGCGAAAAATGGGTTCTAACAACAAAAAACGAAAGGATAAAAATTAAAAAATAAAAACAGTTGTGACGGGAAAGATTTAAGAGAGGGCTGGTTTGTAGCCGAGTATCTTAAGCACTAAACCTTTAACGGTTAGGTACTTGGCGAGCTCACATTCACATCTACGTGAGGACTCCTGGATAATCGCGGCCCTACAACGCCAGGTACAGGCTGCCAAAGGAGCTCTCTGTCAGATATGGAAGTCTGCGACTAGGCTGATTATGATTAACTCTATTTGTCCCAGATGTTTGTTACCTCCAAGAAGTAAGTAGTGGGCCCTTTTGACATGCCAAGGGGCGCTTTGAGCATATGGTGGATGCTCAGCTAAAATAAAGGACCTCAGCTAAATAAATTTTTGTTTTGTAATTTCAAAAACAAATATAATTGAACTAGTGTCTTATTGTTTTTGTGTTGCGGCGAAGGCTTTTTGCAGCAACGTCTATTTCGTAACTTGTGATTATATTTTTGTAATGGTGACCAATTCCACTGTCCCCTTTTATTACTCTACTCGCCTATTCTAGAGGAACGCTAAACTGCCCAGTTCTCGGCCCAGCCATGTTCCCTTTCCAAACAATTCCCAAACAATTCTGAAAATTATCTGGCAACTATGAATTTTAAAAAAAAAGTCGCTTAAATGTCGACAGGGTCGACTTCATTGCACCGGATTTTATCCCATATGGCTTCGGTCTCTTTCCGCAGCGCGAAAAGCGTCGCATAAAGCACGGACTCCGTAGCTCCAGCGACGACCCTCAGGCGCCTCCGACAAAATGCACTCGTGAACCGAAGGACGTGGTCCGTAATCGAACGCACAACCTTAGGAGCCCGAGTCAGACGGCTTGACCACTTCGCCACGGAGACTCCCTTCTATGAATTACTATGTATACTATGAATTACAGTGTATAGCATGTGACTTGGTCATCTGTTAGCCACGAATTACTGTTTATTTCCTGTGACTCGACCCCGTGGTAACCGCAAATTACGGTATATTTTCTGTCACTCGACGGGTGGTAACCATGAATTAAGGTATATTTTCTGTCACTCGGCCACGTGGTAACCATAAATTACGGTGTATATCTTTTGGCTCCATCCATTACCCCTACCCCGTTCAACTTCAGAAGAGAAGTAATATTAGGGCCCAGCCATGGGTAAAGGCTCGATGGTATCCAAGAAGCACAGTGTATTTCCTGGCGTGGAATGAGTTAAATGCTTAAGAACACGGAGCAATAATTAACGGGAGCTTTCTAATGCCACTTCGCTGGGGCGGGGTGTGTTGGGTTGGGGGTTTCGGAGATGCCTGAGCCATGATGCGTAGGTTAGAGGCCTTTATCAGTAAATACAGGGTCAAAACACCATTAGTATAGTACACGTCTACCACAGTTGGTGTCCGTCTGGAAGATGTCAGAACTCAGAAATACGGGCCACCTGCCCTCCCTTCTGCCGCGTAGTTGCTGTCCCTGCTGCCGCGTAGTTGCTGCCCCTGCTGCCGCGTAGTTGTTGCCCCTGCTGCCGCGTAGTTGTTGCCCCTGCTGCCGCGTAGTTGTTGCCCCTGCTGCCGCGTATTTGTTGCCCCTGCTGCCACGTAGTTGTTGCCCCTGCTGCTGCGTAGTGTGTCGGCAGGATTTTTTTTTTGCTTCGCTCGCTTTGACCTCAAGCGTAGTCCATACATGAACAACTGCTTTTAAGCGCACTAGACTTATTTTTGCGTCTGGGTTTTCCTTTTACCAGTGTTCCTCGTCATCAGGCGAACCCACTCCGACATTTGACTCGAAATTAACTTTTTTTTTCACATATAAGAAATCCTCATTGAAAAAATATTCTCCAACCATCTATCTTCATAGTTAGGAGCTCGATGCTTCACATATTCGATGCGTAGTAGTAGTAGTAGTAGCAGCAGCAGCAGCAGCAGCAGCAGCAGCAGCAGCAGCAGCAGCAGCAGTAGTAGTAGTAGTAGTAGTAGTAGTAAACTGCCTCTTGGCTAAGATCAAAGTGTAGATTAACCAATGCGCTGAAGACAGAAGACAGTAAGGACAGATAGATGCACAAAGGTAAAGGTAGACAGACACACGACAGTTATTGCAGCTGGGCTGTACAGTTTTAGGCCTTCGAATCTTCTAGACTACAACATAATGACGTGGGGCGGCCAGACCACACAGATAGAAAGATATACAATGTTTGTGAAATACATGCTCAGGAAGTGAAGTTTGCAAAGAAAGAAAAGAAAGAAAGAAAAGAAAGAAGAAAGAAAGAAAGAAAGAAAGAAAGAAAGAAAGAAAGAAAGAAGAAAGACAGACAGACAGACAGACAGACAGACAGACAGACAGACAGGACAGACAGACAGACAGACGACAGACAGACAGAAAGACAGACAGACAGACAGACAGACAGACAGACAGACAGACAGACAGACAGACAGGCAGGCAGGCAGGCAGGCAGGGCAGGCAGGCAGACAAAGACAGCAAGAACATCAGCTAAACTAGAATCCCTGGACGCTCAAAAGTTAATCATGAAAACCCGGCCATCAAATCATCATCAGTGGCCATAAACTCAACACAGCTGGACCTACTTGCATGTGCATGTAATGTCGGCAGCATGCTATCAACATCACGTCTTGTTTGTGTAGCTGCCTCAAATGATACGCTTCCACATAATACTAGTTTACATGTAAAATAAATAATCCTTTTACTGATAGATAAGCAAAGATGCGTTACGCACGCACGCAGGCGCTCACACGCATACACACGAAGGAAAATCAGTTAATTATAAATCGATATGGGGAAGCTTAACATTGTAGCAGGTTTTCGTTCTTCTAAAGGTGTCATTCAGTGGCAGCATTACCCTGCTTTATGATTAGCTTAGATGGCAGATTGCTAGGTACCGCGCATGCGTACTAGGTGAAAATGGCGAAAGCGCTTACTCCAGCGGCTTCTGCACCAACTGTTATCATAACCAATGGAAATAAGTAAAATAAAAAACACTTTAACCCTTCAGAGATATTTGGAATATGGTGCTAACCCTTATATTTTGACTAGACCAATGGGTACTCCATGGGTGATGTGGTCAATAACCACAGTGCTAATTTTAGTGCTAATTTTATATTTTATTATGTTTAATTTAATTTTTTTTTTTAAATTAATGCTAATTGTAATGCTAAGGTTGCGATAAACACTAAGCTGCCATGACGTTTACATTCAGCTACAAGTAAGTAACCAGTTGAAGACCCCTGTTTCCATGCTATGTGCTGGTATATTATGGATTTGGTGGTAGACCTGTCCTCCCCTAACTAATCGTCGCTTGATGGGTAATGGGCATCATGTCAGCCGCTTCAATTCGCCTCAAACATTTTCAGGTGGGCATTTGGTTAGGCTCTGTACACAGAATCGCTATGTGATATTTTTATCTTTAAAATAAAAAAGCAATTTATTATGAGAGGAATAACCTAGTGATCTGTTAGTACACTAACCACTAATTTTCTGCTTTTAAAGCTAACAGATCAAAACACACAAGTATAAGTGTTAATATGACGGTTCTGGGTATAATTACAGAAGACAAACGATATAACATGTTATCCACAAAGCAAGATGATAGTAAATGGAATATTTCTAATACAGGTTATTGTCATTGTCAATAAACTGTCATTTGCTGCCTATATAGTACCTTGATGTGTATTAGTACCTTGCGGTGTATAGCGGGGGGAGAAGGCGTTGTCTTGGGCTTGAGGCTAATGCAGTCGCCGCGAACTGTGCAGGTTAGGATTTTCTTTTTGTCCCCGGCAGAAAAAAATCCAAACCCAACCGAGGATTCGAAGCCGGGTCTCCCGAAGGAGAATCCGCATTCTAGCCACTCAGCCAGCAGCTCCTCTCTAATACAGGTTAATGAGCTTAATACCTTAAATTAACAACACATGGAACATGTATTAATAATGTAAAATCTAAAATAGTGCAAGCCAAAACAGCACAAAGGTAAGATGATATGCACGGCATCTTTGTTAAAGGAATTACAAGTAAGAGAATCGACTTCATTGCACCGGGTTTTATTCCAGATGGCTCGATCTCTTTCCGCAGAGCGGCCTATAAAAAGCTGTACACAGCCTGAACTCGGTAGCTCCAACGACGACCCCAGGTGTCTCCTCACAAACAAAACAAAAAACTGTACTCTTGAACGGAATGAAGTTCGAAAACGAACCCACAATTCATTGCGCGAGACGGGCGGCTAAACGACTTGGCCGCGGCGACCACCGACACATGTATGTTTGTAAATGAAGATTAGAATTATAGCTTTTTGGACATTATGAACAACCAATTTTGATGTACAAAAAAGAGTCGTGAATAATAATAAGACTAGTGAAAAATTACTTTGAGGCTACTAAGATGATGATACATAGAAGAATGATAAAAATGTTACATAGAAGCAACAGTAGTGGAGGTCAGTGTGCACAAATGGATAATAGCGGAAGTCCTTGACTGATTTAGTGTCAAACAAAAGTAGGGTTGGACCAGACATTGTACACAATCACATGAACAAGTATTATAATGTAGATTTCCGTTCATTGAGCATTGAAATTGCGGAAGATACCACGAAACAAAAATAACTCGATGACCTTAGCATGGCGATACGTCGTTATTGTCCAAAAGGAAAGCGGCCTCAACGGGTTCCACGATTTGTTTTCCTATGTTATACGTGTACAGCATTAGAACCGACCAATCATTTCTCTTCTTTAAATGTTTGTTAATACTCGACACAGCATTACGGTCCGATGTGTTTGTGTGTTTATTATTTGGCCTATGCTGGTTTAATATAAATTATGAGACCTATGGTGCTATCTCAATGATTTGACACGAATTCTGTCCGTTTTCCATAGTTGTAGGTTGATGTGTATGATAGACATGACTAATGAAGACACTTTTTTTTTACTGTCTAGTTGGTCATACGTCGAAGTACACTTGTTCCTGCAGCGAGGCGCTGTCGCAATTAGGAGGTGACAGGTTCGAATCCCGGTCGATAACTATAGCTTTCAAATTTTATGTTATCTAGTGCGTCCTCTAATCTCTAGTTCCTTCTTCTCTTTCTGTGAGTGCCAAACAATACTATGTGTGTTTATGTTTCTGTCCAAAAGGGAGGTCACATATGGAGATACTGTATCCTTTGGCCCTGAATCTGTTACACTTCAGGTATGCTGATGCCAAACTAGCGGGTTCAACCCTTACACATGTCAGTTGGACAACAATTTTAACTACTCGTCCTTGATTTTGGAACGTAAATTACAAGTACTTCAGAAGTCAGAGCTGCTTCACCCGATGGTGTAGGACACTGGTAATAGGGAAAAATAACCCACACGCAAAAATCAGTTCCGTCTGGAATAGGTCAGAGTTCAAAACGAGCAACAGCACATACACAAAAAACAAAGAAAACAAAACAAAAAAACAAAAAAACAAAAAAAACCAGCGGTGTGGACAAACGTGGTAACCAGAGCCATACACCATTCAAGAGTGTGTTAGTTGCTGAAGAAGAATGCGAAAGAGTAGATGTTCTAAAATATGCAAAGACACCCTGTCTCTCCTCACAGATATTAGCAAGGAAATAGCCAACATTCTTTGGCAATGTTATGACGCAGGGAAAAAACATCGTAAAAACTAGTACGTTATTTGGATCACCAGATAGAGGAAATATATTATAGAAAGACATGGACAAGATAGAGGAAATATACCAGATAAAATCATGGACAAGTTAGAGGAAAAATACCAGACAAAAACATGGACAAGGTACAGGAAATATACTAGACAAAAACATGGACACGACAGAAGAAATATACTAGACAAAAACATGGACACGACAGAAGAAATATACCAGACAAAAACATGGACAAGGTACAGGAAATATACTAGACAAAAACATGGGCTGTTTCATCCAGCTCAAGCTGAAAAACCGTCAAGGAAGCAAGTGGTGCTTTTGCAGTGACAACAAGCAGCCTTAACGATGGAGAAAAATAAATAGTTGTAACCAATGTTCTGAACTGGCTCAGCACATAAAAGTATTCAAACGCATGCGTACTGAGCGATTCATTGAACATGCTCAAGAAAGTCCAGTCTACCTTCATACGACACGATCGCTGTGGCACATCCTGCGTTAGAAACACAACTGCAGGCGATTTGGAAGCAGACCGCCTTGTGATTGGTTTTCATACAATGGTATGAACGTCGGTCGTTCAGAAAATAGCAAACTACTGAACGTAAACTTGCCTAGTCAATCACAAACAGCGCAAAAAATGCTGGTGTTGACTACGACGTCTTGTAAAGGACATGTAACTAAATATAACTAGTGCGCCTCTTGTCTACCTGTTTCGTCTACCTCTGTGGGCGTCAAACTATACATTTGTGAGTTTATTTAAGAACTAAAAAAGTATGTTCTGCATTCTCTTAAAACAGCTCATACTTCAACAATTTGAAAACAAAGTTGGCGCAGTACAAGAAAAGCCGTGGCAAGCATCTAAAACTTAATTAAAACGTATAACTAGCACACGCCAATTTATTCATCTGCCCCTTTGATATAAATCCAAGAGAGATAAAAACCATTAGTCAGCCAATAACTTCCGGCTGTTTCCTGCGTGTACACACTCGCGCACACATGCTTCGTTTACTACTGATGGCTGTAATTCCTTCATTCAGAGAAATGAAATAAGATGTACATTTCCCAGACGGGTTCAGGAAGTTGAAATTGCAAATAACCCCGTTAAATTAGTGAGTGCTGCTTCTGGTTAATTTATTTCTTCTTTCATTTTGTCAGTTATGAACCTGGCAATTATTGTATCAGTAAACTGTGTGATCCTGCTCTTTGCTTAATTGGCTGTTTATTTCTATTATGTGCCGAAAAGACAGCCTGCTTTTACATAAACTCTTTGCTGTTAATGTATTTATTCTCTGACAGCGAATTTCTGAAGCTTATGTGCATCTTTGCGCAACACACCAAATCTCTTTTGCGAAATTAAATGTTTACGAAAATCTGTCGGCTTTATCGTAAGTGGCAGACTAAGAGAAATTGATATTGATATAAATACTGTGATTTCTGAGGAAATTGCAAAAAATACTATGGACGGACAGGAAAAAACAAACGAGGAAGTCATATAAGTTTAGTTTAGTTTAGTCGATGGATCAACATCACGGCACACGGGTGTAACCCATAAGTGTTCCGTTCTCCTCCTAACTCAAACCTGAGTCTGGAGAAACTCAGCTCAGTGCACGAACTCCGTAGCACCTGGCGAGGATCCTGAAATACTTTGGGTAGATTTTTAACTCGAAATTTTGCCCTGGGCAGCGCCGTTAGGCTACTCTTTTTCGATTTCCAACTGCCAAGGGATGTTTTACGTGCGCAACAATACACACGGGCGTCCGATCTCACTACCCAGAGACCAGGGGAAATTTTTTACTAGAAGTCCACGTGAAAAAATCCCGGTCCTCACCGGGGCTTGAACCCGGGACCTCCAGCACTCGAGGCGGACACCATTCTCGAGACCACGCAACCCCCAAGTCGGCTTATATAAGAAACAAATTAAAACCCGTAAATTAATTAAAGAAAATAGACGTAGAGGGTCAAGATATTTTTGGGCAAGTTATGAAGAGAAATAAACTTGAAACCTCAGTGACAACTGCAAAATTTATGGGAAAAGAGCAGAGAAAAGGCAAAGAGATAAATACCCGGATGCTTTGCCACATGGGATAGTCGGGACAAAAACACAAGGCTTGTGATTGTGTGAGATGTTGAACATAGACTGCTCACGCTAATTTTCAAGGCACATAATGGCCATGGCATAAGACATTGTTCTGAGAGAACAGTGGTACTGAAAAACAAGCTGTGGGAATGAAGCCCCGCCATTCACCGCCTTGTTCCTTCAGCCGATGAATAGGTGATTGTATTAGCAGAGGATTACAGCATATCTGATTGATGGATTTTATTCAGGGTATACCATGGACGGATGGATTCTATCAATGGTATATTACAAATTGATGGGTTCTATTAATGGTATGCCGGCTTCCTGGCCTAGAGGTTAGCGACTTTCCTCCGTAATCTCGTATACTCTCGTAAGTAACGTGACGACGGTGAGAATCAGCAGTGGTTCGAATCGCGTCGGTAACTTACGGTGATTGTGAGCCGGCCGTTCAGAAAGCAATGGCAAACTACTGAGCGTAATCTTGCCAAGAAATCAACAATCAGCTGAAAGATGCTGATGTTGACAGTGATGTCCTGTAAAGGATATGCAAGCATTTATTTATTTATTATTAATGGTATACTATAAATGGGTGGATTCACAAATGGTATTCTACAAATGGATGGATTCTATCTATGGTATACATCTACAAAATAATGGATTCTACCAATGCTCTATTGCAGGGGGGGCTGAGTGGTATCGAGGTAAGGTGTCCACCTCGAGTGCTGGAGGTCCCGGGTTCAAGCCACGGTGAGGGCCGGGATTTTTTCACGTAGACTTCTAGTAACAAAATGTCCCCTGGTCTTTGAGTAGTGAGATCGGACGCCTGTGTGTATTGTTGCGTGCGTAAAAAATCCCATGGCAGGTGGAAATCGAAAAAGAGTAGCCTAACCGCGCTGCCTGGGCAAAATTTCGAGTTAAAATCTACCCAAAGTATGTCAGGATAGTCGTCGCTGCTGCAGAGTTCGTGCACTGCGCTGAGATTCTCCGGACTCAGGCTAGAGTTAGGAGTAGAACGGAGCACTTATGGGTTACACCCGTGTGCCGTGATGTTGATTCGTCGACTAAACTAAACTAAACTAAACTAAACTAAAGTTGTACTGCAAATGGATGGATTCCACCAACGTTATACTACAAACTGATGAATTATATTTATGGAATACTACAAATGGATGGATTCCACCAATGGTATACTACAAATGCATGGATTCTTTCAATGGTATACTAAAGAAATGCTAGCTCAAAGCAGCCTAGGAAGCACATCTGTGACAAGACTGAAAACGACCCTGTTTAAAGCTTTAACAGAAACGAAGAATGCTTTATCTAACAATTCCCCAACAAAGAATAATAGTTATGACTGGACGTGACAGGATAAGAAATTATAACACCAAGAAGAAAAGAGGAAATATATCATCAATAGATTTTAAAGAAAGTATGCGAGTCAGATGGTTCTATCATGTAACAAGACTACTCCTATACAGAATAAAGTATTGACATTCAGATACAGTGAAAGCTGCAAGGAGCAGATCCTGCAAGCGATAGTTAGCGTAATAGTTGAGGCAACGAACACCATCCAGCACATAGCCGACACAGAAAATTACCGAGCAAACTGTTCCTACCAGGCGCTGAAATGAATAAGTGGTGGGGCGGAATGAAGGAGCAGTAGAAGAATGAGATACGGAAATAAAGAACGCGATACGGTATTTGGATTATAGAAACATTTCGCAAGATCGTCTCCTTTTTGCTTTAACGTGCCCGCAGGGCGTGTAGATAAGGAGTTCGCAGGTCATGATTAGATCAGAGGTCACGTAGTTGATGGGTTCATTAAGTTATGAAGAGAAAGAGCAATTCGGCGATATAGCAAGTATGACCTGGATCTTGTCTACCAGAGCTCTTCCAGAGATTAAATCGCAGAACGAGACAACGAAACGTCACGGATACCTGGTGAGTTTGCTAGTTACTGCACCAACTACAACATTCGGGTTGGACTCAAACTGGAACTATCTCCCGCAATCAAAGCAGTTCTTCATCCCACATACCAAGATTTCATAAATGAAGAAGATAATAGTGAATTCCAAGTCAATATGGCACCAAGTTCAGGTGTCAGCAAAGCAAACGCATTGACTCATTCCGAGCTTCCCTACGCTAAGACAACGCCGTAGTCTATGTACTCTTCCAACATGCATTCACTACATAAGAACATTGGGGAACCAATACGATGGATTATAAACGTAATTAGAAATATAAAGCTGCACTTCGTAGTTTCTTACTCACCGAACACAAACGAGAAAGAATACTCTAGTAGTATCTGCCACAAAGAGCAACATTGAAGAAATATACTGGATACAGAGCAGACAGAAGGACGCGTAAAAGATCAGTAATGGCATCACGAACAGCATTCATTCATTCATTCATTCACTCACCCTTAGCCTTGCTCTTCCTCTTTTCCCAGGCATATATCGCTCCATTATTGTTCTCTCTTACCAAGATCACAATATACAAAAAACTGATTAGACCAGTTGTGCTGTATGGCTCTGAAACTTGGAGTACAACTAAAGGAGACGAAGCCTTGTTACAAACCTTTGAGAACAAAGTCTTAAGACGTATCTTTGGGCCCATTAGTGTTACACAAAGTGGAGAGTGGAAAAGAAGAAGCAACAAAGACATTTATGATCTGTTTAAGTCCCCGCTAATCACTGGTATCATGAAGGCTAATAGACTGCAATGGTTGGGGCATATAGAAAGAATGGAAGATAATAGGGAAACAAAACTCGCTTACACTCAGGAAATAAATGACCGTAGACCCCGAGGTAGACCAAGAAGACGGTGGAGAGATAATACATATACAGACCTACAAGCACTTGGAATCAGCGACTGGCAAGAGAAGGTCAACCAAAGAGACAAATGGAGACGGCTTGTATTTGCAGCAAAGAACCTCAATGGCTCGGAATGCTGAAGAAGATGAAGATTGTTCTCTCTAAACTTTCATGACAATTCGCGTGACGAAAATATTTTAATTTTCTTTGTTTCATCGTCTTTAATAGCCAACCTTCTTCAATATTCAGCTCTTGCAATATAGGTGCATTTGTTCTTTTCTGTATCCAAGATATTCTTAGAACCCGTCTGTAACATTTATATTCAAAGGCATTTATGCGCTGTTCAGCTTGTTTTGTAAGTGTCCAGGTCTCACAGGCGTATGTTGCAATGATGAAGATGCATGCTCTTAAAAATGTAATTTTTGTAGTTCTATCTGTCCTACTCCATTTATTCAGTTGTTTTAGTCTTTGAAGAGCAAAAGATATTTGTCTTTTAATTTCTTTCATTGTGTCACCATTGTTGGTAATCAATGATCCAAGATATTCGAAATTAACCACTACCTCAAATTTTTCCCTCATTAACATACATTTCTGTCTCCATAGTAGTTGTATGCATTATCTTTGTTTTTGCTATGTTAATATATAGGTTGTGATTTTCGCTATTCCTTAGAGAAATTAATACCAACTTACAAAGCGCGTTAGAGAAAAACAATAATAAAAAATCGTTACATCTCCCCCCGCGCCCCCCCCCCCCCCCCCCCCCCCAACATTTCATTGACGTAAATGGAGGAAAAGAAAAAGAAGAAGAGAAGAAAAGAAGAAGAAGAGAAAGAAGACAGAGGGGCACAAGTACACGAGAGTTTCATGCAGGAGGTTCTATGCAAAACTCTTTAATCTAGGCCCAGCGAAAGATCTCTATCTCTTGCCAGTTCTCCCAGGCCATGTATTAAAACGCTCTTCACAGAAAATAGTGCATGCCCTTCGCTGGACGTGGTGATCAACCCCAGGATGATTTCCTAGACACTTTTACGAACAGTAGTTTGTCTTTGATTTCCGAACGAGACGGCAACGTTTAAGTTTAACTGACCGATGTAAGGGATGAACCACTCACCGCTCCCTACTCCACCACGAGCGCATCGGATGTTTGAGAGCTAGAGGGCTAGGTATATGTAATGTCTTGTGTCCAGGTTGGTCGCCCACTCTTCCAGGAACTAAGCCTCCCATGAACTGCACTCTCCTCTCTCACACACACAAACACGCACACGCGCGCGCGCGCGAAGATAAACGAATCATGACATACATCCGCGCGTGCGTGAAGATTTTTTAAAAAAACCGTGAGAATACGAACCACGACTGCCCACTCTTACCTACGTGACACATGCTGATGATGATGAACTACTAAATATGAGTGTACTACTGATGATGAACTACTAAATATTTAAGTGCACCTTCTCCTGCATTATCACACTCGACAGACGGTGCAGAGAGCAGAACCCTGCCGCTGTCAATGCAGAGGTTAACGCGCTCATCTATGGTCACTCAGATAGCCCGGAAGTGCTCATCTATACAGATGGATCTGTTGTAAAGCAGCAGAGAAGTGCGTGGGCATTTACAGCCCGTTCAGAGGGCCGAACCGTTCAAGAATCCAGTGGTGCCCACTCTATGACCACGAGCAGCATGACGATGGAGGTGATGGCAGTTACACAGGCTTTCATATGGCTGGAATCACAGCATTATACCAACGTGTGTGTACTAAGTGATTCAATGAGCATGATTCAGAAGGTCGAAGCTGGATCTGTACGTAGACAGTGGACTGAGTCGCTGCGGAAGTCTGTTGTCCGCAAAGTCACCTTCATCTTCGTCCCGGGACATGCGGGAGTCGAGGGAAATGAACGAGCTGATAAATTGGCTGGCTCTGCACCCCCTGTAGATGGCCAGCCCATGGATCGTGCGGATGTTATTAACGCCCTTAAAGATATGGCGAGAACAGAGGATGTTGACGCCAGTGATTCCACATAGCTCTCCAGGATGAAAGACCTGGGAGTAAGAATCGGCACAGCCAGACGCGAGAGGTACATCGGGAAAACAAAGCGCCTCGTCAACCAACACAGAACTGGCACTATTAGCCACCGGACGCTGATGCATATGCTGGGGGGGGGGGAGGATCTGAGCACCTATGGACATGTCCGGAGTGCAACGAAGATACCCCAACTGATAACTGACTAACTACTAAATATGACGTTATAGATGGCCGGAAGTGTTCACATGACAATACACTGGCCAGACTGTTTTAGCACCAAATGCGATTACTATTTTTAACTGTGTGTGCGTGTGTGCCTGATGACAGAGATAGGCACTCGCCTCAATGAAGCTCTTACTGGTTTATTTCACTGCGACAGTATGAGCCAGCATTCTTCAACCCATATATACCGAAGGTCCCAACTGTACAAACATGGCGGCTTTCCTGGCGCTGGTTCAGAATAAAAACATCGCACTGGTCTGACGGCCACGGAAGATTTCTGGCAAAAGGCGATCAACTTGTCAGACTAGCTAATCTAGTCTAGAAATCTGCCTTACCTGTGAGGGTTGATGCGTCTCTGATCTTTATCTACGGAACAATTTCAGGAAGTTATCTGAACGCTGTGCCACTTCAAATTGCCGGGGACTAGGTGAATATAGCCGTTCAGGGGCAGCGTCTGTAAGGTATTCTGACAGTACAGACAGGAGGCAAGCAATATTTTTAGACTGACAATGATTGCAGGTGACCTTTAGTAGCAGAAGATCCCGATGAATACGTGTGTGTGTGCGCGTGAATGTATGTGCGTGAATGTGCGCGTGTGTGTATTTGTGTGCGAGTGTGTTGTTGGTGTTGCACAAATTCTCTTAGAAAACATGAAGAACTATGGACTGGCGAAGGCTTGGTTCCATTCTCGAGCAGAATATCTACATACACCAAAATCAGGACATCGACATCAGCCCTAGTATTTGTTGACTGTGATTTTCTAGGCAACTTAACTTTCATTATTTAGCCATTGCTTCATGAATGGACAATGCCCATACCGGTGTAAACATCAATGTAAGGCGATCGAGTGCTGATGTATTTCCGATGCTAGGATATTAAAGACACCTTGGATATAAGAATATACGAGATATGAGTAGTGGCTATGGATAGTGAGTCAAATCAGTCGCCGCGAACTGTGCAGATTAGGGTTTAGCTTTTTTCTTCTTCATTTTGTCCACGACAGTTTAAAAAAAAAAAAAAACACCTTACAAAGGATTCGAACCCGGATCTTCCGAAGGAGAACCCGGCGTTCTAGCCACTCGGACCAGCCCCTCCTCTGAAAATATGAACATTAAATCAAGAAGCATGATCATTGCACTCGGCACATTCTAACCTGTTCTGTGTACTCTCACGATGTTCTTTCGATTATAAGTGCGTGAGATGGTCGTTGTCTAGGTAACGATGCTCCTGGTGCGTCAATTGAGCTATCTAACTGTCTCACAATGCAACTCACCCCAGTAATACACATCCATCAGTCAGTAAACAAGATTGAGTTGGCGCACATAATCCGGAACGGACAAGCGGAACATCCTTATATATCCAGACACAATATAATCCATAGAATATAAATATCCTCCTCACAATTTAACACGTACACATCACTGTCTTCTCACGGCCTGCTTCATCTCAAATCCATAAGACAGGTAATCCAGCTCCTATCCACAGCTGGACCTCACACAATACACCCACACATCTGGGTCTAGTCTCCACTAACTATAAACCCACTCTGGGTTCAGGCCTCCATTAACTATCCAACCCCCAATGGGTTTCAAGCCTGTATTCACCACTGGGAGAACAACACAACAAAAGATCTGACCGCAGTCAGTCTAAACTCCCACGTGTTAGCCCACCGATCCGCTCGGCGCTAAAACATCAACTGTCCAGAAGTCCCCTGACTTCACACGAACCGAACCTCAGTCGGTCTCAGCTTCCACTCACCAGTCAAAGTTTTCCACTGTCTTTTAACCCTGCTATTTAGCCCCTCCCTGGGCTCCCAACAACATTACACCCCAGCCTAAAACTGTCTTTCTCTCCATCTACCCTGGGGGTTTCCACTCACACCCGCCCCATTATTTCTCAGGGTTGATTGTTTTTCTCGTAGCCAGGTCACTCACCTCAATGTCAATGACCCAGGCATATGTCATGTACCTTTCTGCGGTAGCCAACGGTCAGTCCCTACGCTGATGCTACCACCTGAGGCAGCCTGACTGAATGTCCATCTGAGTCTTTTTCTAGTGTCGTTCAGACCCTATCATCATTATGTGCCATGCCGACAAGCGTGGGCATTTTTTAACCATATTTTGTCATCTCACACAATCACGAGAGTCGTGGATCAGCTCCGTGTTCTTGTCGCGACCATGCCATGTGGTCACCGTCAAGCCATCCAGATATTTACGTCTTTGCCTTCCGCTTGTTCTTTCCCCCTCAATTTCGCCAGTTGTCATCAGCTCTCTAGTTGACGTATTTCTTCAGATTAACGTGCCAAAAAATGTGTGACTGCATACGTCTAATTTTTCTAATCTGTTCACCATGTTCATATTTGCTTCTTGTAAGACTTGCTCATTGCCTTTTCTGTCTGTTCTTCGTATTCTTTGCATTTTCCTCAGAAACCACCTATGCTCACCAACACCCCGCTAAAGCAGCCTCTTCGGGCGTGGTCCTGACTTGAGACCAGAACGGTAACCACTCAGCCACACGTCACTCAGTTGTACTCGAATATTTACTTCCCCGCCTTCACTAAACCATCAAGTGGCATGGTATTGTTAACGAGCGTTACGTCGAGAGGCAATACGCAAGATACACTTTGCCGAGTGTATACCAAGAGACAATATACACGTTTCACTTCCGTTACTAGTGTTGGCATATTAGAGATTAATCGTAGTCTTTGCGTTGAACATCGGGCAATGAATGTTTCTCATTCTATGTCGCGGCATTTCAAGAGACCGCAGGTAGGCATTATCGTTTTCGCGTGCCGAACACATTTGGTCCGTTAACCTCATAATGTTTTCACTCAGCATCGCTCTCATCCCAGTCACGGATGCGTGTTGTGCAACACACACAATATCTCAACAACAGAAAGGTCAGACTACTTGTTCCCACCGTTTCCAATTGTCCTGGTGGGATGAAGAAGTGTGCCAGGGTGTATTGTTGTAGACAAGGGTGTGTTATATAGGCGTATGGGCTCAGGTGATAACGCAGAGAACATATGTGTAAGTCTGTGAACTTGTATTAGAATATATGTGTACGTCTGTGAACTCGTATTAGCACAAATGCGAAAATAAAGGGACTTTAACGCAAATGCGTTAAGCCTGTGAGCATGTTTAACACAACTGCGTTAAGCCTATGAGCATGTATAACGCAACTGCGTGAAGCTTGTATTATGTAATAAAAGCTTGTAATATGTATTAGCCGGAATTCATAAGCCTGTGAATGCGTTAACACACATGTGTAAGTCTATGAACGTGTATTAACACACATGACAATAGTCATTAGTTGAGGTTCCAACTTCATGGCAACGGGTCGTATCACATAAAAAGCTCCTCACTGCCTCAAGTGAACAGACAGGAGTCTCGGCAAACCAACAGCCCGCACAGGTACACTAAGTATAATGCGGCCGCCAGAAGGCCAACACTAAAGGCCTCCATGAAAAATACAGTTCATCGTCGGAAGAGGCAGTCATCTAGAAAACCAGCAGCCACACATTACTGCATTAAGGCAAACCAGTCAGTTCAGCGAACGCCCGGCCGCCATCATTCCGAAAATGCAGTCCACGCCACAAACAACCGCGGACAAATGTAAAAGCATTCCACACGAAATTCACAGCTCAAAGCGTCGCTCCACGCACTCAACCCAGTAGCAGGGCGACGGAACCATACACATAAGTCAGTGAACGTGTATTGGCAGACCTGTCACATGAAAGATCATGCATGACCAAAAAATACAAGAGTATGATGAAGACAAATACTTCCTGTCAGTGATCATTCAAAAATATAAACAAGACAGCCAGAGGCATGAATTAAACACATATACAAGTCAATGCGCACACAGGCAAGCGCGCGCGCACACACACACTTTCTATCTATCTCTCACTGACCGTCACACACACGCACACAAATTTTCTTTAACATATACACAGACTCTGACGCACATCCTTACATACTCTTTCCCCTCATACACAAACTCTCACACATATGCATACACCCTCTCAAATACATCTTTTCATTCTCTCTTTCTCACGCCATAAACCCTCCCCCCCCCCTCTCTCTCTCTCTCTCTCTCTCTCTCTCTCTCTCTCTCTCTCTCTCTCTCTCTCTCTCTCTCTCTCATATGCACCCATACAAACGTAATTACCACATACTTTATTCCACGTGACCACACAGGCCAGGCACAATACTTTACATAGATACCGGCGGATCTGTTCTAATCAAACAGTTTTGTGTGTGTTCTTGTTGAAATTTCAGAGTGGAAACACTGGTCTCATTGTGCTCGCTGTTTCCGCAGGATTAATTGTGCTTTATACTATACATCCCCCATTATATTTGTTTAATCACGCTACATTCGCTGTTATCCCTGCATACTTGTGTGAGATCTAAGGGCAGGTGAAGGAAACAGCCACAGGGTTGTGTCAATAAATCGGAGATCCCCAGCCGTTAGATACGCCCCTGAGATACCACATTCACAAATACTGCAAGATCAGCTCTAGCAGACGTAGCGGGCAACACTGATGAAGTCGGGCGGAAGTTCGTCCATGTCATTCTGTACAGTTCATTTGCCAGCAAGTGTCTGACATTTTACGTACAATTTTGTCTCTTCAAAATTAAAGCGATTTACTTTCCACACGATACTTTTCTATACTGATCAAATTAAGCATACCCTTTATCAGTGGCGTGCAGAGGTTTTTTGATGCCCGGGGCCATTCCCTTGATTGGATGCCCCTAAATTGTTCTTTAACTTATTCATTCCTCCTCCCCTCCGACTGCACTGTGCTGCCTCCTCTCCCTAACTGGATGCCCCCCCTCCCGGCTGGATGCCCGGGGCCGTCGCACCCCCGCTGCACGCCACTGCCCTTTACAGGATGTCGCAGTCAACGCTTGTGTTGACTGCGATTTGTTGACAAGTTTACGTTCAGTAGTTTGCCATTGGTTTCTGAAGGACCGACACTCATACCTGTATGAAACCAGCGCAAGGGGGTCTACTTCCAATTGCCCACAGCTGTGTTTCGATCGCAGTATGCGGGATTACGAAAGAGTCTCATCTCATCTCATCATGTTCCTCTTGTACCTTGCGGTGTCGAGGTGAAGTATAAACTCCGTGAGAGTGCCCGGTTATGGGCTTCATATATCGATATTCCCATGGACTCTGCTATTCCCTCCGTGCGATCTACTGCGATCGATTACGAAAGAGTACGTTCTCAAATTAAAAAAGAACCGATTCGACTGCATGTATTCATAAAATAGAATTACTTTATATATCTTAATATACTGAAATGAAGAGAACACCACAATCAGACAGACTGCACGTATTGGTCCGTAGCACTATACGGCTGTGAAACATGAAAACTAATAACCGAAAAGTACGAATAGAAGAACTATTTGAACTGTGGTGTTATCGTTAAATGCAAAGGGTCGTTCTGGATCTTACCAGAAACAACGAGGGCTTAAAATTCACGACCTCTGCATATTGAAAACTGTATATGTTTATACTATATCTTAAGCAGCCACGTGAATCTGCAGCGAATTGGGATGTTGTGACAAATAAAACATGGTGCTGGACATGTTTGTGGGCTGTATTCTGATCTGTACAACTTATGCTTATAGAATGAAATAATGGTAGACACAGACACAGGCGAGCGCACGCACAACACACACACATGCACGCACACACACATACACACCAAAGGCGTTAAACAGCAAGAAGATAAACTTATGCTTTAAAAAAAAACATGTTCTTCTATATATAAACACGTATCTCACCCCTCTCATAATGCCCTTAAAACACTAACACCTGCTTGTATTGTATTTCCTCACAATACAGATTAAGAAAAGCATTTCTGGCAATTTCACAAACGTCTTTATACGTCTCAATGTGTTTTGTTCCTTTAAACGGTGTCTGCCTTGGCGAGGAAAATCAAACATACCGCTTAAAAACAAAAAAAAACATTACACTATGGTTGAGAACCCACAGCCATACACACAATTTAAACAGAAACATGTGGCAAACGCATGAACAATGAAACTTTTGATCATTCTGAATTACATTCGCTTGAAGTTGTGAAAATTGCAGCCATGTAGCCAGATATACAGGTATGTTTTTTTGCGCCATCTCTCTCTCTGAACTCAAGCGTAGCCCATACACACTATTTCTACTAGTCCTGGGCTGAATTTTGCGTGTTGGTTAGCTTTCACTTGCTTGCTTGCTTGTGTTCATTGGCTTGAGCTCCAACGCGAAGTCCTGTATGTCGGATGAAGACATCCTGTTGTCCAACATCAGTGTGATGTCATACAGGACCTGAGGTTTGCATGAGTATCCGTTGTCCCATGTCTGGCTTATTGGTGTGCAGACTGGTGGTTCCTCGCCGTACAGGCAGACACTCTCCGACTTCGGAGGAATCGGCGATCCTACTGACCTTAGCCAGGACCCCGAAGGGACCTGTTGCCCAGGACGCTCGACGAGGACGCGTCAATAGGTCTTGGACAGTATATAACCCGGCCCTGGTGCCTTGGAAACACCTCTGCGTCCCGTTAGCTTTCACTATTAACAGTCTCCCTCGCCATCAGGTGAACCTACTCCGACTTCAGAGGTACTTGCTTTTGTTTTTAAATGTCGCATGTCTTTTGCAGGACGATGCAATCAAGCCGAGGTTGATTTTCTAGGCAATTTTATGTCCAGCTGGTTGTCACTGCTTTCTAAACGAAAAGTCAATGCAAGTCCAACTGACTGGTGGGTGTAACGAACCCATTACCCCGCAGTCAGCACACAGGAAGTTTACGCACCAGCGCGCTCTCGGCCACGCTGACCTCTTGAATCACAATGGTTCTCAACCGGTTGGGGAATTCCCTCCCCCCCCCCCCCGAGGGAATTTTATTGTTTCCGGGGGGGGGGGGGGGGGGAAATTAACATTATTTCAAGATCGCGTTAATACAAGAACCGATTACTTGATACCGTTTTTCCCCTCTATACTTTACGGCTCTGTACTTCTCGCCCTTCTGAAATTCGTTTTATAATGTAAGTAGACCCTCACATCACGTTTTACGTAGACGTCTAGACTTGTTCTAGTAATGTGTTATTACATTTAGCTTCTCCTCCGAAGTCGGAGAGTGTTTGCCTGTACGGCGAGGAACCACCAGTCTGCAACCAATAAGCCAGACATGGGACAACGGATACTCACGCAAACCTCAGGTCCTGTAGGACATCACACTGATGTTGGACAACAGGATGCCTTCATCCGACATACAGGACTTCGCGTTGGAGCTCAAGCCAACGAACACAAGCAAGCAAGCATTTAGCTTCCATGGGGGGGGGGGGGGGGGGGTATAGGGAGGAAATACGAAACGGACGGAATGACGTTCTGAACATATGGTGAAGGGGGGCATGGGACCAAAAACAAAAGGTTGAGAACCACTGTCTTAAATGCTACATGTCCTGTCGATGTTTAATGACACAATGCTGTGTTTATGAGCCAGTGTTCTTTGATGTTCAGATACTGTAGAATCAAATATCAAAAATTACAAATTTGCAGAGCACGTGCCTACCTCAGAGTTAACGCAAGCACACAACATCCACTGCATAGTGAAATTAGGAAGGTGAAGGGCAGCAGGTTAAAAAGAGGAAGGTCGTGGATGGGTCAAGCGGAAGACATTCTTCAACAGTTATGTGTACTTGAGGACTTAGAACCTGGTGAGGAGTGGAAGCAGAGGAAGAGGCCGGCCACGTAAACGACGGACACAGGAAATAACAGAGTCCATGGGAATATCGATACATGCAGCCCATAAGCGGGCATTCTCCCGTTGTTTATACTTCACCTCGACACCGCAAGGTACAAGAGGAACATGATGAGATGAGATGAGGAGTGGGTACAAGTGCCAACAGATTTCTGTACGTCCTTTTCTGTTTACATCCAACTAGACACACACACAAAAAAAAAAGCAGACAAGAAAATCTGGCTGCTGTGGAGGCGGAAGTACAAGCGTTGATTTTCGAGAATTCGTTAGACGGTGATGCTGTCGTCTACACAGATGGGTCGGTCGTCCGACGTGTGAGAAACTCACGGGCCTTTACGGCTCGGGCCGGAGGGAGAATTGTGAAGGAAGACTCTGGTGCTTTTGTTGAGACCACAAGTAGCCTGACTATGGAAGTCATGGCAGTAAGTAAATATAACATGGCTCGAGACAGACATTCACTAGGGATGTTTCCTTAGTGACTCAATGAGCATGCTCAAGTGGATAGAGGCGGGGTGGATCCGAAGAGATTGGTTGCTATCTTTGGAGCGGTCTCGGCTGGCAAAGATTAGTTTCATCTTCCTGCCAGGGCATGCGGGGGTACAAGGAAATGAGTGGGCTGACAAGTTCGCAGGTAAGGCTAATATGGAGGGAGGACGCGCCATGGACCAGGCTGACATTCTGAATACTCTACGAGAAGTAAGACTTTTGCGAGAACCAAGTGATGACTGTGAATCTACAACCATGGTCAGGCTGCGAGAACAGCAAATTAAAAGAGGTGTGGCCAAACAAGAACACTACGCAGGAAGCCAAAGAAGATTGATAAACCAACACAGAACTGGTGTCGTTAGCCGCTACACGCTGCAGGATTTGCTGAGGAGGGGATCCGAGCACTTATGGACTGAATGGTTCGATGTGCAATGAGGATGATCTGTCGACTAACTAACTAGAATCAAATATCGAAGAATATTCAGAATTTTCTTCTTCTTGGGCATCAGTATTCAAAGAATGTCTATAGTCACTTCAAGAAAAAGTCAATTCTCCTTTCACCTGCTAACAGCACTCAACAGGGCACTCTGGGGAGGTCACACCTGGTGCTTTGATGTATTGTCGGCTAATGGCGCCCTGAAGATGGCGCAGCACGTGCGAATTATCTCCATCTTGACACGACAAACTGCGGACAGCAGCTGCCCAATTTTGTTCAGCACTTCATCCATGTAAACTATCATTATATTAACCCATTCTTGCAAAGCTATTACTTTAACCCCGCAGCTCAGGGCAGTTGTTTCAACAACCAACTTTATTCCCTGTTGTGACTTTAACACTTAAATGGTAAAAGGAATCTCCGTGGCGTAGTGGTCAAGCCGTTTGACTCGGGCTCCAAAGGTTGTGGGTTCGATTCCGGGCCACGTCCTTCGGTTCACGAGTGAAATTTATCGGAGATTCCTGTGGGTCGTCGCTAGAGCTACGGAGTTGTGCTTTGTGCGACGCTTTCCGCGCTGCGGAAAAGAGACCGGGCCATATGGGATAAAACCTGGTGCAATGAAGTCGACCCTGTCGACTTTAAACTTTTAATGGTAAAAGGGCCCATATTTCAAAACGTGAAATTTTTTTTCCCGTTGCTACAAATGAAGTGTTCCGTGTGATGCTTTCAGTAAAGGGTTAGCTCTGCCGAGAGAGATCGAACTATATGGGATGTAACCCAGTGCAATGTAGCTGATAATCTGGCTTTTTAACCCCTTTTGTATGCGAAAACCCTTACGTTCTTAAAGAGTCAATAGTTAACCCTTTCTATCACAGGTTGTTAAACATAACATACTGAAAATAACCGTCAGTGATGGAATAACATTATTAACCCTCATAGAATGGTTAACACTTTAAGATTAACTGGTACTTAGTTGTTAGTCAGTCGTGGTTCCAACTTCAGGGCAACGGGTCGACCCCATTATGCTCTGTTCCTGTGCCAGTGAATATAACTCAAAATGCTCCTCACTGCCTAATGTGAAAAGTGGAACAGACAGGAGTCTCGGCAAGCCAACAGCCCGCACAGGTACACTGTGCATAATGCCGCCGCTAGAATGCCAAGTCAAGATCAACTGGTAGAACAAAGGAAAGGATAAAACAACTGCAACACGAGAACAAATGCACACAAATAATACTGAACTCTATGTTTGCAACACGAGAACAAATGCACACAAATAATACTGAACTCTATGTCCCAGGCAATGAACCAGGTGTGATCAGATATCGTTTGTGGGTATCAAGCAATATATTATTATTATTATTAATATTATTATTATTATTATTATTTGCGTTCGCTAGCTTTGAACGTAAGCGTAGTCCATAACATGCTACTACTAGTGCAATGGACTGATTTTTACGTGTGAATTAACTTTCCCTTGTTATCAGTGTCCCTCGTCATCAGGTGAACCCACTCCGACCTCTGAGGTACTTATAATTTACGTCCCCGAGCCAAAGTCGAGAAGTCAACATTTTGGTCCAACTGACCGGTGTAAGTGTTGAACCCACTACCTCTGCATCAGCACACCGGATGTTTAAGAACGAGCCCTCTTATCCATTCAGCAATGCTTACCTCCATGATGTATTACATATTTTACGTTAGGGCTGAGCATTCTCAAGAAATCTGGCTAGATATGTAACTTGAAGCACAGTGTATGTTGTATTGTTGGAAGCAATACACTTATGTTTGTTTTTCCAATGTACTTATTGTCCTTCTTGAGCATTTGAGTGTCTCATCTTCTGGCGCCGAACGAGTTGATCTCTCAGAGACAAGATCAGACAAGATATCAGGAAGCAAGTAGGCACACAATCAGGTGAAACACAGCATGGGGCAGGTTTTGCAGATGATGAATCAAAAGAATAACAGAAGCACCAAACAACTGTTCGCAAATCCCTTTCTAACAGGATGATGAAATGATTAATACAAATGGCAGAAAGAACACACGTCAACCTTTGGGAATTTTATCCCCCGTCTCAATCCACAATGTACATACAAGTATAAACACTAATATAGCAAACAGAATATAACAGCACTTATTGCTGCAGGGTTGGAGAAATAATCGTTTCAGTTATACTAAGTCACTTTATTATAAGAAATAAATTAACAGGTATTGACTGGCACTCACAGAAGTGAAGAAGTAGATATCAAAAGACACACAATACTATATAAACAGAGGACACACTAAACAAAATAAAAGTTTTAAAGATACAGTACAGAAGGATTTGAACCTGTCACTTCCAAATCACAAGAGCAAACTTTACTGAAGGAATAACTGTACTTTAATGCAAGGTCAACTAGGTCTCCATGCATCAAGGCACACCTGTTTCTTCAGAGCTGGTGTCATTTGAGGCAGCAGTTTAAAATTCTTGTGTGCTTACAGCTTTCAATTTTTGTTGTCTTCTAGTGTGTTCTCTTACATTCACTTCCTTCCTTTTCTTCTGAGTGTTGATTAATACCAATAAATGTATTTCTTATGCTATTTCAAAAGCCTCAAGGCTTTTCCAGTAATTGTTATGTCTATACACATTGTATTATATGCATGGGTTACCAACTGTATTATATGGATGGGTTATGAATGTGATATCACTCTAATAGACCAGTTGAAAAAAAAAAAATAAGTGGTGCATAGTTTGCTGTATATGTCCAGCAGACTACATCCCAACAGATAACAGTTAAGAATATCAAACTGTTAGTTTCCAACTGAAAACAGTCAAGAATGGTAAACTGGTAGTTCCCAACTGATGACAACAATCAAGAATGTCGAACTAGTAGTTCCCAAATGATGACAACTGCCAAAAATGTTGTCAAACTATTAGTTCCCAACTGATGACGACAATTAAGAATGCCACACTGCAGCATTATAATAGTTGTAATAAGACTAAAGAAAATATACTACAGAACAAGAGTGAAGAATGTTTAGCTTCTTTGTTTTTAAAGAGGGTATGTAGTCTGTACTGAGATTGTGTTCAAATACCTTTGTTTATATAAGGAGTTAATGATATCTTTATTCACTGTTGAAAATGGTTCCACAGTTGGACTGCAGAATCAAAGACAGTTCGACAAACAGGCATAAATGGAAGGGTGGTTGGTAGACTGATAAAACAGGTAAAATACACAAGAATGTGTATCCGTGTCTGAGAATATGTGTGCATATCACAGAATATATGTCCAAATCACAATGTATGCTTTTGACACACAGTGTGCATGCCCTTGTCACATGATGTAAGTCCCATTCACACACTTTAATGAATATGTGCAGATAATGCAAAGCTTTGTATATCTGGGCAGATTATACCAACTATCATATATTTGGAAGGTTATGTTAGGGGGTTTAATATATCTGGACAGATAATGTAAGTTGCCATATCTGGGTAGATAATGTAAAGTTTAATATATCTGGAAGGTTATGTAAGGTATAATATATCTGGACAAATAATGTAAGGTATAATATATCTGGACAGATAATGAAAGTTGCCAATATATGGTTGGATAATGTAAGTCTTAATATATCTGGCAGCTAATATAAGGTTTTATATATCTGGACAGATAATGTAAGTTGCCATATTTGGGTAGATAATGTAAGCTTTAATTTATCTGGACAAATAATGTAAGCTGCCATATCTGGATGCATGTTATAAGGTTTAATATACCTGGACAGGTAAGTTGCCATATCTGGGTAGATAATGTAAGGATTAATATAACTGGGCAACTAATGTAAGGTTTAATATATCTGGAAAGATTATGTAAGTTGCTATACCTGGGTAGATAATGTAAAGCTTAATATATCTGTGCAACTAATTTAATTAAGGTTTAATATATCTGGGCAGATAATTGTTAGCTGTCATATCTGAGAAGGTAATGAAAGATTTCAAGTATCTAGGCAGACAATGTAAGGTCCATTTCTGGGCACATAATGAAAGGATTAATATATCTGGGCAGATAAAAAGGTTTAATTTAAAAATCTGGACAGATAATGTAAGCTTTAATTAATATATTAGGACAGGAATGTTATGCTTAATATATCTGGGCAGATAATATAAGATTAAATATATTTAAGCAGCTAATGTAAGGTTTAGTACAACTGGAGAAGTAACATAAGGTTTCATATATGGGCAACTAATGTAAGGTTTAATATACCTGGAAAGAACCTAATGTTTCATAATCTGGACAGATGAAGTAAGTTTTCATATATCGGGACATATGATGTAAGATTTTATAATCTTACATGAAATATAAAATTTCATATATCCAGACAGGAGATGTACCATGGACAGCTGTGTCAGACAGATAAACAGTAGCCACGAATGCTTGTACAAGTAATATGTCTAACTATATGATGTGTTTTGAGATGAGTGACGAATAAACACAGAAGAATGTGATGCCCGACTTACTTGTCTTTCCTGCTCATCAGCCTTGGATGTTGTCAACTTGCGCTCAGCTGCTGTCAGCCATATTTCAAAGGATGACTTCTCTTCTGTAAAACTGTTGTACAATGGTAAGCTGGTGGAGATTTCATGTTTCTTGCATTCTGTGTTCCTCTGGATATCTAACCAGCGAATCTAGTTGTGAATATTGAAATTATGGATGTTAAAAAGAGAAAGACATGTTACTTTATAAGCACAGAGTTTGGATAAATTGTTACACATGTAAAACCAAAAACAAAAAAAACATATCCAGAAGCAGTAACTTGCTGGGGGTCTGTAATGTGATAAGGCCATTATATTTTGTGGGTCTGTAATGTGATAAGGTCATTACATTTTGTGAGTCTGTAATGTGATAAGGCCATTACATTTTGTGGGTCTGTAATGTGATAAGGCCATTATATTTTGTGGGTCTGTAATGTGATAAGGCCATTACATTTTGTGGGTCTGTAATGTGATAAGGCCATTATATTTTGTGGGTCTGTAATGTGATAAGGCCATTACATTTTGTGGGTCTGTAATGTGATAAGGCCATTATATTTTGTGGGTCTGTAATGTGATAAGGCCATTACATTTTGTGGGTCTGTAATGTGATAAGGCCATTATATTTTGTGGGTCTGTAATGTGATAAGGCCATTACATTTTGTGGGTCTGTAATGTGATAAGGCCATTATATTTTGTGGGTCTGTAATGTGATAAGGCCATTACATTTTGTGGGTCTGTAATGTGATAAGGCCATTACATTTTGAGTGTCTGTAATGTGATAAGGCCATTACATTTTGTGGGTCTGTAATGTGATAAGGCCATTACATTTTGTGGGTCTGTAATGTGATAAGGCCATTACATTTTGTGGGTCTGTAATGTGATAAGGCCATTACAATTTGTGGGTCTGTAATGTGATTAGGCCATTACATTTTGTGGGTCTGTAATGTGATAAGGCCATTATATTTTGTGAGTCTGTAATGTGATAAGGCATTACATTTTGTGGGTCTGGATGCATGGAGGAATATGTGGCGTCTTTTTCTCAGTTAGTGGATGATGAATGCAGACATCAAAACCTTGTGCAATGAACATCAATTTAATGAAAGCTTTATAAAAATAGGAAGTGACAAGTTTCTTCAGATTTACAAGAACACAATCACAAATAAACAGTAAGGACATTGCAATGACAATCCACAATCATGGACAATAATAAAACAGCTTTCAAAAGGTACACAATGTATTATGAGATACTGGTATGTATTGTCTTGAACTTATTTGTTTTTATTTGCTGAAGATAAAATCAAGAACAATATTTGTCAATAATTGTACTTAAAAACAAAAAGTTCCTACAAAACAATTTTAACATAGCTGTGAATCGTGGACAATTATTTAAAAAAAAAGAAAATATCTTGATGCCAAAGATTTGTGGTAAAACATGGTTGTTAAAAACATGGCAAAATGAGAACCCAAAATATCTTGAAAGTCATCAAGACACAAAGAAAACTTGTTGACATCAGAAGGCAATGATCAACATTCATTTGGCTCATCATGAGAACATAAAAGACAAATGCTGCAACAACTGGTAAGATTACTGGACAAAAATCACAGATCAAGGCTGGGAGAAGAAAAGATACCAAATTGTCTGGAATCATGGCATGGAAAGGAGCCAGCACATGAATAATGCTGGAGAAAGGAAGTTGCACAGATGCATGACTGTCCATGCTAGTTGGAAGGGTACATGGTGATGTACTGTTCTCCCTTGTTTACACTCAGAAGTCCATGTTAAAAGTTAGTTGCATATCCTTTACAGGACGGAGCAGTCAACCCCAGCATTGTTTGGCTGTTTGTGATTCCTGGGCAAGTTTACGTTCAGTAGTTTGCCATAGCTTTCTGAAGAACCGGCACTAATAACATTTCATAAAAACCAATGTATGGCGATCTACTGCCAAATCACCCACAGCTGTGTTTTGAACACGGTATGCAGGATTATGAACTGCATCCGTAACTCCTTCAACAATTAAATACTGTTGTTTGTTTCAGGTTGATGACATTCCACGTTTTTGGTGGAATGAAGCTGGCTGGTGCCATACTTGTTTAGATTCATTATTTACGACTGGCAAGATAGTAAACATGCCTGAACATCATGGAGTTAATGTCACACACACAACGATCTGATGAACCTATCTTGAACTTATGGTATAGATATTTCAACCTGATGTCTATGTTCACAATCAAATAATGACTTATCTTGTATTGACAATTCATAAGTTTTAATAGTCAGTGTTTTTCGTCCATCTTGACTTCTTAGATGCTTTTACAGATGTTTTTTCATGGTTCATACATGTACTAAAGTTTTTTTTTTTTTATCCACCCAATTTTACAAGTTGATCTGCTTCCTTTCTGATACTTTTTTATTTGTGCTTTTGCTGACATTGACCTCAAGTGGAGGAAATTACATGTTACTACTTCTAGTGCACTGCATTAATTTGTGCATGTGGGTTAGCCTTTCCTATTAACAGTGTCCCTCGCCATCAGGTGAACCCACTCTGACTTCTGAGATAGTTGTAATTTACGTCCCAAAGTCAAGGACAAAAAGCCAACATTTTAATGCAAATGACCAGTGTAGGGGATGAACTCACTAGCTCGGCATCAGCCCAAAGAAACTAAGAGTGAGTGCTCTTATCCATTCATCCATGCTGACCGCTGATGATAATATGATGCTTTCTACAAGTTCATAAAAGTGAGACATTCTACTACAACAACTACAATGTCATGCGATCAGTGCAAATCATTCTCCTACAAACAAGGACATTAACAGGATGACACATTCTATGTATATTGCATGACAGTTTGTGGGTTAACATGAGTCAGTAAACACTACCTACCTGTAGAACAATAAATACACCATATACCTCAAAGTACTTTAAGGAGGCATATCATCTACTTGTTTTGTTATTTTCACTCTTTTCCTATTACTAAATTAACTTTTTATTTTACTGATCAGTTACTTTCTACTAGATCCTTTTTTTTTTTTAAATATTCAGAGCCATTTTTTTTTACCAGTTGAGTAAAGCTGAGCTAAGAACCAACATCACTGCACTCAGGATATTCCCATATGTGATTCGTCCCCTAGTTCAACAGCCAGCTAAGAGTCACACTACTAATTGTTTCTTACCAAAATGTGCCCAAAGATTCATTATCTGTTTGTACAGATTCACAACCATGAACTTTTCTTCTTCTGCCATTCCTAATCCAAAATGGTGTATAGCCCCTCAACCACTCATGCCAAGCCCTTTGTAATCTTGTTCACGACTGGTTGGTATTTTCAGCTAAAGTTGTCCACGAGATGAGGTAGCTAGTCTCATGCCAATCATACTTTCTCACCTCATATGAGATACATGATAGGTTACAAAGTTACCGTTCTTTGCATCCTTTATGGGCCCATTTACTCACAGGCGAACCATGTACTCAAATGATTCATTAAATGTTTCTATAGTTTCACAACCATTTACTCTACTGAGTTGTTTACTTCTATAATGACTCAATGTGTGACCCCCTAATTCATTAACCTTTAATTACTGATGCATTAACTTGTTCCCTACTTATTCATTAATTTGTTTCCTTTGATCTACCTTGAGTTCTTGAAGTTTATTGCTGACTTTAGCATGAGTAACTGGATCTCGGCTGGTTTCAGCCGCCAGCAGGAGTTCCTCTCCTTGTTTTGTGACTTTTTTGATGTCCTCAATGAGCTTGGCCTTTTCTTCTTCAATATGCTGCATGGTCAGGAAAAGACAATTAAGTTGGCAATATTTATCAGACTGAAAAATGAAAGTCAATAATTGTGTAAGGTCAAGTCTGAAAACTCCCTGACAAGCCTAGCAGTAGTATGAATTCTGATGCCTAGACATTCCTGTGGGTGTTCACGGGTTTCAGTTTGGGGAGAGTTCTGTGAGGTTATGGTGTCTTCCTAATGCTCAGGAGGTACCAGGTTCGATTTCAGCTTAGAGCTGGGAATTGGTCCTACAACCCTGGGTATCTAATGATACCACCCGTCCCCCAAATCTCTTGTGTAGTGAAATTTGATACCTAGCCTTTGTGGATAATGGTGAAAAACAGGAGGTCTCTTGTACAACTGGGTTTGCTAAAACTCCCAAGGCAGTTGGAACTCACAAAGAGTAGACCAAAAGGTCTGCTTTGGCAACATTTTTTGGAAAAAACAAACCTACCAATGGCCATAACAAGCCCATTACCCTGGATGGAATCTGTCTACTGTAGAGGAAACAAACCTTGCACAAATATATGCCAAAGTCGGACACACTGAACTTTGAGGTGCATAACTAGGTGTGACGCTACTCCCCTTGAAAGAGGGACAAAGTAGTAGAAGATTTGCCTCATACACCATATTGTCTTAATTGTGTTTGTTGTCTTAGTTGTGCTGTGTGTCTAGTAATGCCAAGAGTTTCTCTTCTTCAGGAGGATGCCAATGATCAGATGGAGATGTAAGTCAGCCACACCACCAAGCAGTGAAAGAAAGGTGCTAAAGTCTAAGACAAACATGGCTAAGGCTTTCCAGGTGGACAGATGTACATGACTAAATTCTACCTGAAATTGCAAGTGGCCTAGGAAACCTATAGTAGGTTTACACTTTCTTCAAAGAATTAAAGGGACTAATTCTATGAATCCATAGAACTTTACATACAACAATAAGAAAGAGACAGACATCATTCTTTTGACATGTGATGAAAAGAGAGGCATTGGAGAGCATTGTAACAACAGGAAAGAACAATGGGAGAAGAGTCAGAGGCCGTCCAGAAGAAATTATGCTGGATAGACAGACAGTGACGTGGAGGAATATCATCAACAGTTGACCTGAAACTGCAACTAGAAATAATGGGACTCATTCTATCAATCCATAATAAATGTGTACTTAACTTGTTTTGAGGTCATTAAGAGAGTAACCACTTGCATTGTGGTTTTCTTGGTGTAGAATAACTTGCATGACTCCTAAATGTCTTTCTTCTGTTGTATTTTTACCATATCATAAAGAACCAAAATGCCATCCAAAAACTTAGTAAGTGACTTAACTAAAACACAAGCAAATGGCTGTGCTTAATGCATAGCTTTATCAGAAAAAGACAAGGTTCAATATATATGTGCAAGTGTTAGCAGAAACATCTATTTTAAAGTAAATAACATAAGAAAAACACAAAACTAATAAAATTAGCAGATTAAAACAAATAAATTAAAAAAAAAACAACAGTAAACAAATTTGTTATAAATAACTCTTACTATGATATATATAAATTCATTCAAGACACAAAAACAGGTTCCAGTGATTGTGCTCAAGAGCTGCATTTTGGGGGAAAAGTAAACAAACCGTTTGTCAATCTAGACTGCTTGCAATGTGTTATTAAATCAGTTATTACATTTAAATATATGTGAATGATGGAGTATTTCAATGTAGCCATGTCCAATGTTATTCCTTGCTAACAGTACATGCGGTTAAGGAATTGATAAGACATTGAGCTGAAATTAGGCAAACATGCAGCAGGATGGGATATTATACACACCATTAAAATATATAACAGAAAACAATGTTGGACAGATCAATTAATAAACTGGGTACAGATACGTTGACAAGCATTTTAGATGTGTTCATTAGATATAGAGAAATGGCGTATGGCAGAATGAAACAACAATCAGATATAGACTCAAACTGATATGGCATTCTTAGAAGATACATAAGAATATAGAAAATTAGTAAATGTAATACGAAGGGAAGATTGCCATGATTTGGACATGGGCTATGTCAAGAAGGTCCACTAACCAGTATTTGGGCAAATAATGAAGAGGTTTGCTGCTTTAGAAAGAGGTCACCCAAGGAAGTAATAAATCAAGGAATGTATGCTTTCCTGCAGATGTAATTAACTGGCAATGAAGAGGCTGAAGTAGTGGCAAAAGAAGGTGGAAGATTACCTCAGCCTGATACCGATCAGGTCATGAGGTTTATTAGAAGCAGCTGCAGAACTGAGGTCATTAGGATTATAAGCAGCGGTTACAGACTGAGATCATTAGAATTATAAGCAGCAGTTACAGAACTGAGGTCATTAGGATTATAAGCAGCAGTTACAGAACTGAGATCATTAGAATTATAAGCAGCAGTTACAGAACTGAGGTCATTAGAATTATAAGCAGCAGTTACAGAACTGAGATTATTAGAATTATAAGCAGCAGTTACAGAACTGAGATCATTAGAATTATAAGCAGCAGTTACAGAACTGAGATCATTAGAATTATAAGCAGCAGTTACAGAACTGAGATCAGTAGAATTATAAGCAGCAGTTACAGAACTGAGATCATTAGAATTATAAGCAGCAGTTACAGAACTGAGATCATTAGAATTATAAGCAGCAGTTACAGAACTGAGATCATTGAGAATATAAGAAGCAGCTATAGAAATAAGTGGGAAGTAGAGAATTATGGCTGTTTTAGAAATGATACATTTACCAACTGCACAGAAATGAAGCCATGAGATTGCTACTTCAGACTTTACACAGGACCAAACAGACTGAAGTTTTGTATCTAGAGTTAATGTTCTTTCTGGAATGTACTGAGTTTGTGTAGAATAGTCTTGGTGATCCATTCATCTGTCTTTTGATCTTCATCTAGTTCTATAACCTAACCAGCTCTTCTTGTGTTGAGAAAAGGTAAATGGTTACCATTCTCACAAGATGTCTGAATCGCTTTATTTGTTGTCACTATAAATTCCTTAACTGAAGTGGGACCTATGACCTATAATATGTTATTTCATATGCCATCCCTTATACTGAAGTCTGCAGCATTTCTCATGCATTTTATCTCACATGTTTGAACTTTATCTTTCTCGTTCTCTATCTTTTTACCCTGCTAGTTGTTAAATATATTGTACTTTCTTATGCCCTAAGAATGTTGGCTATTTCTGACATATTTGACCAGTTCTATTTGTGTCTTAGTGTTTATCAAGATTCTCTACAGGTTAGTTATCAACAAGAGTCTGATTAAAAACCTGCACAACAAACCTGCAATGTCTCATCAAGTCCATCCCTAAAATCTTCATTGGTCAAATGGCCTCCAGTTGCCACTTTGGATTCAAAGTCGTCCATCTGTTTGTTGAGATTACCATAGACTTCTGAAAACTCTTCAACCCCCTCAACTTTAGGACGTGTTGGGCTGCCAGGTGATGGAGAACTCATGAGTGTTGCATTTCTTACATCAGCAATATTAGGGCTTTCTGGGGGAAGACTTGCTTGTCTCTCCTAAAGGCAAACAATATAGTCCAAATGAAAACTCACAGAAATCAAACCAAACAAGTTTGGCTTTAGCAAAAAATGGGTAGAAGATGGACAAGCTAGTAAAATTTATAGCGAAGTCTGCAGGTAATGTCATGAACACACTCAGACATCGGTTCAAACCCTGGGCTCGTCACTAGCCAAAATGAGATTAAAACTGGCCACATATTCCTCCTTGCCCTTGGCCTTCAAAATGTAATGGCATTATCACATCACAGACTAGCAGGAAATTGCTTAGGCGAATAAGAAGAAAAATTAAGACTGATTTACTCTATCAAAGAAAAGGAATGCTAATTGCTCTGATAGCATACTGATTGTGAATCATCTGACACCCTCTTCAATGCCCTACAACTAACACAAAGCTAGCACATCACTGCTATGCTGATACCTCCATGACCAGGGTAGTATATTCATTTACATTTTAAAGATTTCAGACTGCATAAATTAATCATGCATACCATAGCCTCCCTAATAAAAGAATAATTATCTTTTCAAAATTATAATCACATTTTAAAATGGCAAATGATACACATAAATACGATGACTCATAATCAATCATTCATAAAATAGCTTCCCTAATAAATTTTAAAAAAATAATTATCTTTTCAAAATTATAATCACATTTTAAAATGGCAAATGATATACTAACTACTATGGCTCATACATTCTTTTATCTGACCAGAGTTCAAGGGTGAACATCTCTCTATACCATGCCCATGGCATGTACATTCCTATGTCATACAGAGTCCTGTAAATCAGCTTGTACTCGTACAATACCATAAAAGCAGTCATACAAGATATGGTGTTAAAAGTTAGTTCCATGTTCTTTACAGGATGTCGCTATCAACCCCCAGAATTGTTTCACTGAGATTTACAAAGCAAGTTTATGTTCAGCAGTTTGCCATTGTTTTCTCAATTACCAAAGCTCATACCTTTCTAGAGATCAACAAAAGGCAATCTGCTTCCAAATCACTGTAGCTAATTTTGAATGTGGCATGTGAATAATATTCACTAACTCTTCACAAAGAACCCAGCACAATATGGTGTAGCTGTACGCTAACTCCACAAACACAAGATTATTTTAAAATAGTATTGTGATTAACCCTATTACTACCACATTGCTTCTTTTTAACCACACCATTAAATCAGATGCTTGATTTGCAAAGCAGTGTGCTGAAGTAAAGCCCCAATCTAATTTTATGCATCAATCAAAAACCTTTTACTAGATATGACATTTGGACATTAGTGAATATGTCCATGTAAAATGATGAATATTAGAAATATTGATTAACAGTAATGTGCTTTAATTACACATACGTGTATATATTTTACTATGTGACCATTAAAAAGAAAGTACACAAATAAAAGGTATTTATAGATCTGCAATTAAACAAAGGACAGCAGGATCAAAGACAAGCCAGTTATTTTTGCATGGTTTCATTTGGATTTATACAGATTTAGCTGCAGCAAATTTTACCATCACTATATCAAACATTATTTATATGTATTCAACTGAAGCATGTGTTTTCTCCTAATAGCCGCAGTGACGCCAGCAGTTAAGATGATATCACTGTAACTGAACATTAGATTTTTTATTTGAAAACAAAACATACTCTGATCTTTTCTGCTAGTTCTTCCCAGCGCTGGTTAATGTGGGAAAGTTCTGGTTCAACCATGCGGTTGTAGCGGTCACTTTTGGACATCAGATCAATGGCTTGGTCCCTGATCTCATCCACCTGACTTCGCAAGTCCAACATCTGTTTATGCATTGTCTGAATGACAAAGAAAACAAGAACTTGGTGATTAATTAAAGTTACTGCTAGCCTACAAAGATCATGCATAAAATAAACATTCACCTGGATAAATAATAATTAAAACCTCAGTTATAAATGAATTGTTTTCATACACACATGTGTATGTGTAGAGTTATACAGCAAAGAAACAGAGTCCATGGGATCAGAGAAACAGAGGAAGACATAAAAACAAACTGAGAAGGGAAGTAGAGACAAATCAATAATATGGAGAAGATATGGACAGAGCTGCACCAGATACCTAAGGATAGAACTGCTTGGGGAATAAAGGGCAAAACAAAAAAGAAAGAAAGAAGCAGTCATAAATTTTGTTGTTGCCACATGAATCGAGAAAAACAAAGATGCAGTGGAAAGATTTGTGCACGGATGAATAGAGGAAGACAGCTTCTTGTCATGACATGGAGAGGTGTGAGCATACAAACTCATACATGGCATTGAAGATCGCAAGATGTAGAGAAGCAGGACTGCCAATGCCTGTCAGCATGGCATTTAATAGTGATGATGATAGTAACGGGGAGCAGCTGGCCGAGTGGCTACGAACGCCGGGAGACCCAGTTTCCAATCCTCCGTAAGATGTGGATT
Organism: Cepaea nemoralis; assembly: GCA_014155875.1. NCBI lineage: Eukaryota > Metazoa > Mollusca > Gastropoda > Stylommatophora > Helicidae > Cepaea > Cepaea nemoralis. The sequence goes on from JACEFZ010028191.1 coordinate 86,584, forward strand.
TTTTTTCTGCTGGGAAATTCCTAACCTGCACAGTTCGTGGAGACCGCATTAGCCAGACGGCCTTAATTCCTCTCCCCCCCCCCCCCCCCCCCCACTGCATGGTACTATAGGCAGTAGATGACAGATAATAATAAATAACCCTGTTCCATGCTTTGAGATATATTGAGTATATGTGCTTACCCCATATCTATATAGGCTAATCGGCACTCAATGAGTAATGTGGTCAATATCACATGAGCCACATTTACTACCCAGATCATCTCCTGGCAACAATTTTAGGTTCTGTCAACATGGGGAAATTACTCTGCTTATTAATATTCTGATTTCCTAAAGGTCTGACTTGTAAGATACATGAGATCTGAACTGGTTTCTTAAGCATATGAACCACAAGTTTGTGTACAAATAACTCAAAAGCTAGCGCAATTTTAGTTTTTACTGTTGATATTCCAATGATGTCAGTGTCTATGGCTTAGGGATAGTGAACACTTCCATAATTCTAAATTACCGGGTCCAAAGTCAGGCCATTTGGGAGCAGACAGACCTGCCCTGATTTTCACAACAGTATGAGCTTTGGCTGTTCAGAAAGCAATAGCAAACGACTAAATATGAAGTGTCTATAAATTCAGTCTATAAATGTTGTAGTTGATTGCAACATTCTGTAAAAAAAAAATATATGCAACCAACATTTTTTTTAAAATTCCAATAATGTAGATTTGTCTACTCTTGTCAGCCAACCAAATATAATTCTTATGAAGGTACTGGTTTTCATAAGCTAATCCTGCCACCCATAGAAAGGGTTGGCAATTGTTGGAGGCACCTCTGGTGGGTTTTCCCTACACAAGCAATTATAAACCAACAACAAAGCTTACCTTGATAGTTTCCCTGTGTGGAGTCAATCTCTGCTGCTGCTCAGACAGACGGCTGTGAGACCCTACAATGGCCTCAGCCCGGCCGAGCCACTCTTTGATTTTCATTATTTGAGTTTGAAAATCAATAAACTGGGTCTCCATGGCCAAAGTTTCTTCCTGTTGAAGATGATATTTTTTGTTTTACATTTTTCAGATGTTGGTACGTGTGTTTTGAAATCTGTTAGTTGGAGTATATTACTGGTAACACAATGGTTTATACTACTGCTAATACAATGGTCTATATAATGAATAACAGACATCTATGTTACTGGTAACAATGATATATGTTACAGGTAACACAATGGTCTATGCTACAGGTAACACAATGGTCTATGTTACTGGTGACACAACGATCTATGTTACTGGACACACAATCATGTATGTTACTGGTAACAATGCTCTATGGTACTGGTAACACAACAGCCTATGTTACTAGTAACACTAGGGTCTATATTACTGGTAACACAAGCATCTAATTTCACAGGTAACACGGGTCTATATTACTAGTAACACTAGGGTCTATATTACTGGTAACACAAGCATCTAATTTCACAGGTAACACGGCTCTATATTACTGGTAACACTATCTATATTACTGGTAACACAATGGTCTATACTGTTCAACAAAAAACAATGCAACATTACTGCAATTTCAATTGCAAACTTGTACCAACATTTTATTAATGATGCTGGTTTGCCCACTGCAGTCGGTTCTGGCGATGCCGGTCCATAAGAATAAGAATCTCTGTAGGGTCTTCTAGCCAAAGACCAGCATCGTGCAGCCGGTTTCCGACCGTTTGATCTGAAATTTTACGAGCTCCTGGCATTGACTGGACTGTGGAGAACGCAGATGCAAATTGATTCCTAAGGTGATGCAGCCGTATGAAGTGGTCTTCAGCAGCAGTTGTTATTCTGGGTCTTCCACTGCGTGGCTAGTCTGCCACTGAGCCAGTTTCTTGAAATTGTCTCCAAAGGCGACTAAAGGTGCTTCTAACAACAATAAATTCTCTGGCTACTACACTTTGTGACTGTCCAGCCTGTAAACGTCCAATGATGATGAGTCTATCTGTAGTGAGATGAGCCATACTTGCGCATTAAATTTTCAACTGAATTTATTTGAGGAGCATCAATCTTCAATTTTTAAATTTTTTAAAATAATATGGTCAGAGGGTTTTGTGTTCAGTAAATGTCACAGGATTATCGTGAACCTTTCACGAGTTATTGTCAAAAATGTTTTGACCTTGACTACTTTCATGACCTCATGAATCATGAGGTGAGTACAATTCAGGTAACCACGAGAAGTTAATGACCAGATGAACACAGTCAATAAGATGGCTGATGTCCAATCAGTGAATATCTTTTATAACACCAGAAATGGTGAGTTTCTTTGTTTTTAACAGTATATATTACTGGTAACACAATGGTCTATACTACTGGTAACTCTAGGGTATATACAACTGGTAACAATGGAATATAACACAATAGTCTGTGTTACGGGTAACAAAAATTTCTATGTTACTGATAACAACTGTCTATTTTACTGGTAACACAATGGTATATTCCATCATAACAACGTCTGTCCTAAACAACATACCATGTGTAAATGGCTATTCTTTGGTGTGTACCAATCAATATGTCATATTGTGATTGTACATCTTATATTTAGCCAGAACAGACTAAAGAAATCTGACATGTTTGTATTTTACAAGGTGGTATATTTGGCCCTGTAAAAGTAATTTTTGTTATTGACACCACACCTCAGAATTCTACTTTGGCAAACCAATGCACCATCAATTACACTATCAGTTTGTTAATGCTGATGTATACAGTAAATATTTTAAATCTTACCTGAACTTTTGTTTTGGTCCTGGCCAGCCTCTGTGATAATTCATGCATGTTCTGGCTGATCTGGTAGGCTTGTTCCCTGGATTCAGACACGTCCACCTCATCAGACAGGTCCTGCAACTGGTGTATCAGGTCATGGATAGAGGCTAGCACGGGTTCTTTTTGCAGTACTTCTTCCTGTGTTGCCTGTTAGGACATATATTTAAAATTGTAAAAGTTGTGCTTTGTCTATATACCAAAAATAAAAATAAATGCCAAACAATCTAAACAGAAAACATAACACAATCATATGTATTAAATCATACATAAGTTGTTTAGAACAATGAAAGCTATAGGAAACAAACTTTACAACCGCTTATAAATATTAATACTAAAATATTCAAAGCCTACCATAATTGCCTAAGGCATCCAAACTTGTTATAAAAATGAATGTTAAATTATATATTTGTAAACATGGCTGTTATGTCATCTAAGACCTGACACAAACAGGGGTGTTAAATTATCAAAACACTGAATAAATATGAAAGCTACATCACTGAGATGTTAGAAACGTGAGCCTTAAAATATCCAGATTCTGTTATGAACATGAATTTTAAGGCACCTAATATTAAACCATCTATCACTAAAATCATCTACGAAGTTAAATTTTAACTCAACCGCTGTGGTAGGTTTCAGTTATTTATTTTTCATCTAGAATTTTGTCTACAGCTTCTTTGTAGTAATAAATGAGTCAAATTACCTAGAACTGTTATAAATATTAATGTTAAGTAATTTAACTCTGAGTTCCATGTAACACCTAACATGCACTGGGTTTTTCCTCATGAATTGAGCCATGTGTAATGTATTCTCTCGCATTTTTAGGTTTCATCACAGAATATTTTTAAAAATCTGCTTCCCCAACTTATCCTGTATGAAAGTAATACACTCATGCTTTTTTGCATTTTCAAAGTCATTATTTTCCCTCTAGCGCATCTGCTGCATAACTTTCTGGGCCCAAAGTGTAAACATTAAAAACTCTGCAAAATGGTTGTTAAATACTGTAACGCTTGAATCTAGACTACAGAATAAAATATATCTATTTATTTTGGTTTTCAATGTTGTACATAGCATTATTTTTTAATATATTTCATAGAATGTAATTTTTTAATATGTTACATTATTTATAATTCTATCTATCATATAGTTCTGAAAGTTTATACTGATTATCACATATTATATATAGTTAAATATTAATTTTATATATCGTTTAACATAGAAATCAGCTCTGTGGCGAAGGGGTTATGAATCCAATTCCTAATCCCACATACCGCATTCAAAACAGCTGCCGGCAATTTGGAAGCAGACCACCATGTGTTGGTTCCAAACAAAGGTATAAGTGCCGGTCGTTTAGAAAGCAATGACAAACTACTGAACGCAAACTTGCCAAGAAATCACAAACAACCAAAAACCTGCCACGTCCTGTAGAGGATATGCAACTAACTTTTTTTTAAAAACAGATATCATTATTCAATATGGTTTTAGTAATTTATGAACTATGTTGAACGAAGTTCTGTCTATCATATAATTATGAATTATTATACTGATGTCATGTTAAATATAGTTAAGTATTCACTTTATATATAATATTACATAACATGTGATTTTAACATATGTTATATTTATTAACATAATTGTATCAAGAGGTTCTGTCTATCATATGCTTGTGAATGTTTATACTGAATATCAAATTATGTATAAACATATCTAATACTTACATCAAGTTTGAAGTTTTCTGATTGAAAACATTTCTAATACATGCATAAAGTTTGTAGTTTCTTGACAAACATACCACAATAAAATTCAATTCCTCCTCCAAGTTTCTCTTGTCTTTCTTCTCCTCTCTCTCATCCAGAACCTTGTTGGTTGAGGCAACAAACTCACTGACCAATGCAAGTTCTTTTCTCAACTTTTTGGACAGTTTGAGAGATTTCTCTAGATCAGCCTTGCTTTGTTTGATCTAATGAAATAAAAGAACAGCATTTATTCAGCTAAACTGACTGCATATCATGTTACAGATTTACAAACGAAATAAATGACTGATCATGTTGGAAAATAACACACAAAGCAGACATACATATTTAACACATTTAACTATTTTAGGCCAACTGGAAGCCAGTAATTGTGGCTACTAATTTTTTATTTTATTTATTTTTTTTTGGCACTTGCTCGCTTTGAACTCAAGCGTAGGCCATACACACTATTTATAGTAGTGATGGACTGAATTTTGTGTGTGGGTTAGCTTTCCCTATTAACAGTGTCCCTCGCCTTCAAGCGAACCCACTCCGACTTCAGAGGTACTTGTAATTTACGTCCCCATGTCAAGGACGACAGGTCAACATTTTAGTACAGCTGTCTGGTGTAGGGGTTGAACTGCTTACCTTGGCAGCAGCATAATGAATGTTTAAGAACATGCGTTCTTACCCATTCGGCCATGCGGACCTGCGCTACTAATTTTAATAACATTTTGTTTCATTTTCCTCCTGGTTATACTTTTTAATTGTCTCCCATACAACAATGTTTATATCAAAATAGTTTTGATAAAGAAATTGTGGAAGTAACTGTCTTTAAACTTCAAATTATATCTAGGATTACACTAAGAGTCACACAAATTCAAAACAAAACATGGGGACATCTCGCATCCTTTAAGACTTCTTAAAAATATTGTGATAAACCACACGTTTTATATTCAAACAAATAACATATATTTCACAAATCAAATATGCAAATGCACATTAAAAGCAAAATTAGTTGCTACATTCAAAATAAAATCATGAACAAACATAACCAGAAGTAACTGCTAAATAACAGCAAATTCCTCTATAATCTTACTATATTTATATGCCTAATATATAAATCAGTTATTGGTGTTAAGACAATTTAAGACTACAGAAAAGCAAGCAATGTTCTGGATTTTTAGCAGACTAACAAATAAACTACTCAGATCTACCATTTAACTTTTCTAGTAACTTAATTTAATTTCTATGTGTGTGTTTACAGTGTGATAGAGTGGAAAATTTCTGACATTCAACATACAAACCAGATTATATATTTCTAGAATAGTGATTTAGGTTCAATTGCTAGAAGTAGGACTTCCTTTTTCTAACCAGTTCAACCCTCGTGAATTGTATGGGAAAGAAAGGTTGACTAGTCATGCATTATGCTAGGGCCTAGAGTATATGTAAGGCCTTACACTTCATATCCTAACTGCTTTGGGATTACATTTACAAAATACAGGTGAGAAGCATGAATTATCTTAGGGCACAGATCACAGGTTATGTACTCTACAGCAGTTAGATTATGGCCTACATTTATATGTGGATCAGAAATGGTATTCTCTTGAATATTGTGACTGATCAATCGCCTTGATAACTGATATGGGTGATCATCCTTCTCCACATCTTGTGATCAACAGTTTGTTTCAAATCATGTAGCAACATCTTTCTGTGCATTGACAAAAAGATGTGAAGATTCTTCTCTTACTGTCTTATACTATCGCTCTCTTTCTCTCTCCAAAACTCTGTTCAGTTGTCACATAATGTTCCAGTTTTTCTCTTCTCATAATGTGGCAAACAATTTTTTAATTGTAACTAACAATTTTTTTTTAAATTGTGAATTCTGAACAAATAGTAAACAAACAAATAAAATTCCTTGCCCTGAAGATGTGGTTTTATAGAGAAATGTTGACAATTCCTTGGACAGCGAAAATTAGTAATTTAGACATTATGAGGGAGGATAAGTCGCAAAGACAACTAATCAAACAAAAAGAAGCCGTTATTTTATGGCCACATTATGACAAGACCAACACTGGCACATGTGACAACTGGAAAGAAATATACAAGGAAGACAATAAGAAAAATATCTTGATAGTCTGGTGTCATAGCAAAGATGGGAGCCAACACATGAACTGACCCATGCCGTTCGAGATCATCGTTTATAGAGAAGAATGAACACCCATGCCAGTCAGCAAGGCACTTAATGATGGTATTGATGCTTCAGTGAAGTTTAATATTAGTTTGAGATTATTCTATAGAATTGTCTCTGAGACTGACATGAAGCAGTAGCTTTTAGTCTGCTCTTTTTTAAATGGCCTCTGGTGAGTTGAGATTATATGACAGTGATGTCCCAAGCAATAACAAAATACCAGATGTTTGCTAATGTATGTAGGGGAATTTTAATCTATTCAGCCACTAAGAAATAAACAAATAATAAGTCCATTATGGAGAAATGCCTATCTTCATTTGCCTATGTCTCCTCTCTCATTCCACTCTGGCTTTCTCTCTGTGTCTCTCTTGTCTGTCTCTTTCCTCCAACTGACCATCCATCTGTCCATCTCTCTCTCTCTCTCTGTCTCTCTCTGAGAGAGATAAAATGACAAATACAACTGTGCTGAAACAATCAAGGCACTGTTGTCATTTGAACAACAATAAGATGAGATTTCCTATCATATAAGTTTAATTTATAAAAGACACAAACTGTTGTGAAGTAACAACAATTGAGTCAAGCAATTCATAGTGAAAGAAAGAAAAGAAATTAAATCAAGCAATTAATAACCCAGTCTCCCATGTTGAATCCTCAATTCAATAGGTGATGTCATACACATATTTAGGTAACAATGTAAACAAAGATGGAGGAAAAAATTAAGATATTAAAATATGAACACAAAAGCAAGAAGAGCTTTCAAAGCCTAAGAAAACTGGTAGAGGTCTAAATTAAATCCAGTACCAAACAGAATATGAAACTAACATCAAATCAGTATTTCTGAATGGATAAAAACATGGAGAATGACTTAAATAATCACAAATAAGCTACAAAAACTCATTAGCAGGTGCCTGCATAGAATATAAGGACTAAAATGGTAGGACAGAATCACTCGTGCAGAGCTTGTGGTGAGAACTAAACATGTCAGCACATCTAGAGTTGAGAACACAGTGGAGAGCTTGTGGTGAGAACTAAACACATGTCAGCACATCAAAAGCTGAGGAGAACACAGTGTCCCTGATAGGGCATATATTGAGAAACCCATTAACAGTGTTACTTTAAGTCCTTTCTGCATTGTCTATGCTCACAACATTCACCTGACAATGATTATGTATTTCTATGTGAATGTAACATGCGCAATAGATCATGTGTGTGCGAAAGATGAATGGTTGGAAGGGCTGACTGTAAGACGGGCCTGCGTGCCCAATTTGTGCCTCTTTGAAAATAAAGTTTCTTTATTCTGTGGGCAAATTAAATAGAGGAAGACCTAAAACACATGAAGAGAATTAGAGACAGAAGAATAAATAATATGGGGGAGGATATGGAGAGAGCTGCAGAAGATGGGAACAGATAACAGGGCTTAGTGTGACGTGGCTGAGGATCTATGCTACAACAGTAACGGTTGATAAAAGGCAGAAGAAGAGATTCTTTACAACAACAATGACATGCCTTAGGTTGTTTCACTTCACATTGTGTCTGCCTCCTGATATCTGTGTATATGCGCATGTGTGTGTGTATCTGTGTAGTATGCACATGTGTGTGTGTGTTTGTACCTCTGCGTGTTTGTACCTGTGTGTCTGTAGCTGTGTCGTTTATATAATCTGTATGTGTCTGTATCTGTGTTTCTATGCATGTACCTGTGTGTGTGTGTGTGTATCTGTGGGCTGTATATGTGGGTGTCTTATGTGCTTGTGTGTCTGCATTTGTATATGAGTGTGTTTGTGTCTGTGTCTCTGTGTGTTTGTATCCGTGTATCCCTGAATGTGAGTGTATGTCTGTCTACCCCTCTGCATGTCTGTCTGTCTACCTATGTCTGTCTCTGTGTGCCTGAAAGTGAACCTGATAACAGGTAGAGCGGAAATAGCTATCTCCCTGAAATATTGCTATTATTTATCCATGTCATTTGACTAAATACTGCAGAATTTCCCTGCTCAAATGCAATATAAATGAGATAACTGGCGACATGATATTTGCTTGTTCTCAAGAGATGTCCTACAATAGTCAGATATTCATACATATATGTCTTATAATACAACACAGCATTCCAGTCACTCTTGCTAAATGATTGCTTTATTAAAAGATATGTCTTTCATTAGTTAACTCATTGATTTGGTTTTGGTAAAGAATCACTATCACTGTACGTGGATTTATCCATAAGTGCCTCAGTCTCCTCACATAGATCACAAATGGAGAATCTTAACACAGTGCATGAACTCTCAGCGAGGATCCAAATTGTATATCTGAATCACACATGCTATGAATATTCTTGTGGGTAGCAATTTGGAAATTTAATTAGATGGATTACACATGAATAAATGTGCCAATATAAAATACTCATGCAAAATAATGATATATCAACAGGCATGAAAGCAAGACAGGCATAATGTAGAGGTACCACTAACATGCTTTGTGAGACAGGATTCAATATTGTTAGCACAATGAATACTAAGCTGATCTGTTACACTGCTAGAACACAATATATACATCTAACTGTTAGATGCAGAAAGTCAAGCAGTAATATTTCCATCCTTAGCAACATCATTCATCAACAAGAAAGTTTCAGTTCATAAATAAAAAAACAGCAATGGTTAAGATTAAAGAAATTGCCAATGTTGTGTTTTCAGGTGAGCAAGATAAGGTTTTTGAAAGAAAAATAAAAAACATGTTTCCATGTGTAAAGTTTTAATATATTTACATGTACTGAACATAACAACCACAAGCATTCTATTCCATAAAGAAAATTAAGAGTATAATACAATATTTGCAAAAACAAAAGACAAAACTACTAAACATAACCAAATTTTATTTTTATGATGGAGAGAGAAAACTAGAATTTAAAACAAAATTAAAATGGAGAAACAAGGAGAGGTGGATGCACTCAAACCCCATTAGCGATACCCACTTGACAAAACTGAATAAGATACTCTCAGTGCCCTAATGTCTCAGTAATATTATAACAGTAAACAACCTGATTCAAGCATGAACTATAGTGCTAGGAGAAAAAGTACGGGGAGAAAACAAGTTTTAGTAATTTGTTAATTTATTATTTTATAACAAGGCCACGCGTGATGAGTGGATTTTCTAACTCATTCTGTACCAAACAATTTATAAGTTGACTATTTAAAAATAAACAAATTAATTTTGTGACAAGCAAGTTATGATTTTGTAAAGTGGAGTTGGAGAATCATAAATATGTCTCGGCAGCAATGTAGGCAACATTGAAGGAACAGACAAGAGCTACTAAAATATGAGTCTGATAGTGCAAGATGCCACAAAATATTTTTGTGAACATTGAAAGAAATGAAACCCAGTGGCAATATCCAACTCTAATAGCAAAGTAATCCTCAATCCTATTGTATGAAATATAAATCTGGAGAACAGCAAACACAATTACTTACAAATTACAAGCATTCATAGACAGGTATCCATCCCAAAAAGGGCATAAGACAACATCAACAACATAGAGATAATGAGAAAAACTAGACAGGTTTCAGTGAATCAAAAGGTGAAAATGTGGTGATGAAAGAGTACACACACGTTGAAGCAGCCTGTCAGTAGCATGAGGTCTATCTGAAGGGGAAAAAAACAGGAATGGCAGAAATTTGTGAAAAGACAGGAATCAATAAGATAGAAAGAGGAATGAAGTGAACGAACTAATTATAAGAGATAGTAACAAAAAGGAGTGATATGTATTAAATGTAAGGGGGGGGGGGGGGGGGGGGTGCTTATGGCAGGGCAGTAAAAAAGAAAGTTGCTGCATATTTAATATTATTGCTTAAAAAAATAAAGTCATTGTGTAAATATGGATCAACATATGATCATGTGCCTGGCAAAGAATGAGTTACAAATATAGAAATAAAATAGAAAATTAACCATTCAAGAATACATATTATAAATATTAAGTAATGTACATTTAAAACTAAATATAAATAATAATTGCAAGAAAGCAGCACACAACATCTTTAAAAGAAAAAAGTTAAAACCCATCAAGAATGAAAAAGGAAAGATAACTGAAATTCTAGAAAGTCTAATTAATAAAATATGGGGAAATTTATGTTAAGCCAGTGGCCCAACAGTTCTGCATTCAGTGCATCAGTTGATGGAAGAAAACAGTACCTGAGCCCCAAGTTCATTATACAGCTGTTTAATGGCATCCAGTTGTTTGCTCAGTGAGTCTGGGAAATCAACCTGCCTGCGCTCCACGATCAGTCGACCAGTTTTTAGAACCGTTTCCACCTCAGGTTTCAACTCACTCATAGTTTTGTAGAATTTCTGTTTAAGTTGAGCAGAACAAGGGAGACCAGTCGAAACGTGGCTAACAATTTGTATTGATGAATGTATTGTAAAAAAGGCAAGAAGAGTGCACAAGTAATGTTGATATGAACAAAGATGTAAGGTTGATTGAAAGAGAGGGTATTGATTGACTAAGTGTTTGAACAGGAAAACTAGGATGACTAGTTATGTATTGACATGTGTATACAATTACTAGTAATGAGTTTGAAATTTAGTTTATTTTATTTGAAAGCATGACTGAAGAGTGATGTTTCCTCACTTCAGACATATGCACTTCTACAAACCACATCTGTTCTGAAACTCTTGCTCCTCTAATTAACCTCCCTTATTTTGAAAATCTGCACTTCTGATAATACTAACTTTCTTTGATTTACCACAGTTACTTTGTTAACTTCTTTCAGCCATTTCCTCTCACTCATAAACTTTAAACAATACTTTGAATAATACTTGTGTGAGACATTTATGACTGCACTGACAGCCTCTTTTGAAATGATGCCCCATTTTATTACTTCCACTAATTATAATTCACGTGTGTAATGTCAAGCTCAATTTCTGAATGTCTTGAGCAACATGTGGAAATAATCTGGTCTGATCCTTTACAACATTCATTAAATATGTCTGTAAGCTTTCTTCTCTCCCGGGTCACCATTTTGAAGTGAAAGAGTAGTATGTGTAACTCTATAACTAGAAGAGCTATGCAGACAGTCAGTCAGACAAGACAATGAGTAAAGATCACACTAAGAGACAAACCAGCCACCTTGCAGTTGGACATGGAGACAGTCAAATACTATATATGGCAGACCCAGCAGAAGTGTGTATAACAACTGAATTTACTGGGCTGCAAACCTGAAAAAAGTAATTTACTTATGATGATATAGTAATATTCATTCTGCTGAACATCTTACTATACTGTTCTCGGCTGGTCAGTTTTATGTACTTCGTTTAGCTTTCCTCTGTTACAGTTCAATTTGTTAGTTTTATCAAATTGTTTTGGCCTTCAATGTTCCAGTTACTGTTTGGCAGAAATGGCATGACACTCAGGACAAACCCAAAATCTCCTCCATAATAGTTTCCATAGTATGTCTGTTACAGATGTGCTGGATTCACGATTCCATGCATTAAATCTGGCCCCATGCACCAATCCAGAATGTAGCAATGTGAACTGTTTCTGACATTCACCTAGTCACAAATATCTTTCCGTCATTTCTTAATCCACTATTCTTAATCCATTCTTAAGCCATTCTTAATCCACTATTGTGAAGTGAACTTCAGAACCCCAATCATTACCAATACATTATCTATGTAGAACATGTGATGCAATCATCAGTGTAATTAATTCACACAATTTAATGTTGTGTAATCTATGTTCGTGACGTAATCCCTGTTTTGACAGTGCAGTCTGCTTCAATAATGTAATGTAGATTAACTACATGCCTTTGCTAGAGAAATTATTATTGGTAATGAAATCTGAACTGACCATGAAGTCTAAATTGACAGTGCCATCTGAACAGGCAGTGACAGCAGTTCTGAATCTTCAGTGCAGCAGTAACGATTGGAACTATTCATGGTGAAATTTGTAACTATCATCTAATAGGTGTCCTGAAACTAAAATATACTTTCTTTCATCCTTTATCCTCTATTGGGACATAAGCCTTTAACCAACTAACACCACATTGTCATATATATGACTTGTGTAAGATTTGTTAGATTGTGTGGCTGCATTTTTCTATGTGATAAAATAGGCTGCCCTTTGCACAATCCTTCTCAGTAGCCTCTTACGGCATGTATGATAGGTTACAGTGTTACTATTCTGTGTGGCAGCACACACAAGTTTAATATAAGAGCAAAAATTGTAATACAAGGTTAATATGATATATAACTATGATACTGATAATAAAAGTAGCCTACCTAGAGTTAATGATAGGAAGCATACAGAACTTACTAGAACATTGATATTGGATATATTTTGGTTATAAGTTCAGATCTTTGAAATTAAAAAAAAAAACATGTTTAAAATTAACAGCCATGCATTGCGGTAATTAAGATAATGGAGAGGTATAATGTGTACACAACTAAGCAGATAGTAATGTTTTACAGCAGAGTTCCTTTGCCAGAGGCAGATGACATAAATATGATAATGGTATATAATGGCATAGTGGATAGTGTGCTTGCTTATCAAATGAATACTCCAGGTTCAGTTCTCTGACCAATGTTGTTATGGAGTCAACCCAGCCTTGTAAAATGGGTACCAGATAGATGGGAAGGATTTTTTTGAGGAATGGAACTGATTACCTCAGCTCATATTGTGACCTAACACTTCACACTTCTAGGGCAGCACCTCTACCTTTATATATGAGACAATGGAAAGCTGATGTCTTCGTAAGTGTAACAAATAAATGGCAGTGAAGTAGAAACATGGTCAAAATATTACCATTTCTACCATGTCATTTCTAGATGTCATTCAGTTTGAAGCCTGGTATTATGTCAACATGTCACCACTCCATCTCAAATTTGTGATCTATTAATAAAATTATTCTTGGGATGATAATGGGGTGTTGTCCCCTTGTCTTCCACTCCAAAATTGGTAGATAGCAGTTTCAGGCTGTCAAATGCTCTGTTCTGCTGTGTTGGACACTCCACTTATTTCAGTGGATACAGTCCCCTGAGCCATGTTTCCCACGTTTGTGTGCTGCCGGTCCTCTACCACAAAGAGGTGCAATAGAGTGAAATCAATCTAGCAGAGATAATATTTTTTCACAATAATACCTAAGAGAACTTTCTACCAATGGATTTAAAAATGTATTTTCCCATCTCTACACATCCAGTGGAGCTTGTGCTTCCCCATGACCCAATGAACAATGCTGATGACAGTGCTGCCACTGACAGCATCCTCAATGTCATATAGACTGAAGGGTAACGGAACAGTTAAAATTCTAGAAACGGCAATTTCTGACTAAAAACAAGAATCTGCATAATAAACACAAACAGTCATAATGAGTGCGAGTGTAGTAGTGCTCATGCACTAGGCAGAGTTGTGCATGTGTAAAATATGCACATTACAAATGATTGGTCCATCAGCCACGAAGCTAATACAAACTGCTTTCTACAAGTGCTTCTCTACCAACCACATATGTTTATATATAAGGTGCTCGACATAAGTCCTTGTGTAATTCTAAACTTCAATAACTGCAGTTGTAAAATTGTTACAAAACTACATTTATATCAAGTGAGATTAGAATGACAGAAATACAGAATTGTTATATGACTGAAATTTATATAAGGGAATAGAAGGAGAGAGATAAAGAACTGTTACAAGACTGCATTTATATCGCGTAGAAGTAGAATAACAGAGATACAGAATTCATCTGACGAGTCCAAGGTCAATGTCAAACAGTTGCCAGTTTCCTCAGACAATGGCAACAAAAGAAGATACTGTGTCTATGGTTAATACATCTAAAATCATCTGGCAGTTGGAAATAATAAAGAGTGTGCTGAAATTTCCATTGCCATGGCAAATTTTCAAAACGAGAAACCTACCCAATAAAGTGTACAGTATGAGTGGATTCTGTTTGTACATGTAGAGATAATCATCGCTGGTGCTATTCAGTTGATGCAATGTTACAAAGCATGTATAGAGGTATATGCATGGGGAATACAAGTGATCCTTCACAGGCCTCAATCCTAAATAAATATGAATGGTGAATCCAGCCTGAATAAACAACATCTGAATGGTGAATCATTTGTTGCAGGTAACACTGTCACAAAAGGAAACTGTGGAAAGTTCTATGAGACTGGTTACCTTACCCCATAGACAACTGTTGATGTAAAATCCAACCAATCATGAACAAAGAACTTGATGACCTGGTTTAGGGCCTATGTTCTATTGGATAATGAAAGTCAGAAGAAGTAGAATGGCTTATATAGATTTGGGAACAGGATTTGCTGTTCAATCTTAACTGATTGATAATGATAAACACACACAAAAATTAACTGTAGTTTGGTTACCTGAAGTCTTGGCAGAAGTTAGGAGTCTTAAATTTCATTATGAGAAGGAGGTTCGAATACACATGACATTTAATAACGTAGCATTCAAACTGTATTTATGTTGTGTATACTGCAGCAGAGCCCACCATCATGCAGCAGGTCCTTTATTGACTGTTATTGATTGACAAGATTCTCAATCCTTTGCCAGTTCCCCGGTCTCATGCATTTTCATGGCTGAAGTGTCTGCAATGTTGCGTGTCCATCTTTGTGCTGGTTGGCTCCTGTCCCTTCTTTCAGGAACTATGTTTTCCATCACTGTTCTTTCCAAACCACTGTGGGTTTTCAAGACGTTTTCCCATAGTCAATTTGAATAATGAAGACACAAACAATAGATTGCATGATTTATTGCCTGGCATATTTCGCTGCATCTCGTCAGGTACATACTGCAGAATTCACACAACATAAAGTAAAATAACTAGATAAATCCTTCAAGCTGAAATATACACATGTTCGCACAGTAATGTCAATTGTCTACCATCCATCCATCCGTCATGTGCCATGCTGGTAAGTGTGGGCAGGTCATGATTTGCCATTTCACTCGATCACCAGAGTCGTGGATCAGCTTAGTGTTCCTGTCTCGACCATGCCACATGCTCAAGCCATCCAGGTATTTACTTCTCTGTCCTCCCCTTGTTCTCTTCCCCTCGATCTTGCCAGTTGTCACCTAGTTCTCCAATTTATTTCTTCTTATAACATGTCCAAAACATTTTGATTGTCTAGTCTAATCTCTCTAATCAATTTACGATTTTCATTTGTTTCTTTAGTATTTGGTAAGTTCTTCCTAATTTGTTCATTTACATTCCAAGATTCGCTGCAAAAACTGGTTCTATATATAGCATTTTAGCACTCTCTTTCTTACATTCATTGATAGCGACTTATTGCATAAGATACTCTTCATTTTCTGAAATGCGGCTTTTGCCTGCCCTATTCTGCTCTTAATCTTTGTTGTACATCTTCCATCTGATGTTATAAGTGCCCCTAGGTATTTAAAATTATCCACTTGGTTGAGAATTTCCCCTTTTATTTCTATGTCTCATTTTGGTGTCCCCATTTTCTTTGATGTCACTATTGTTACTGTTTTCTTGATATTCAAGGAGAGTCCTTTCTGTGCACTCTCTGTTACTACAATGTCCAAACATTGTGGGTTTAATACGGCCAAAGTATTTCAGTTTCTGAGACATGATGCTGTTTATGTGCCAGTTTTATTCCATGTTTTTACATAATGTCAGTATTTTTTCTTCTTTCTGGTCCATGATATTGTAAGAACTATTCTGTAACAGCTGATAGGTAAACTATATTGCCTATATACCAGGCTACCAATGAAATCCTGCGGTGAGCTTTATTCAGGCAACAAGCTTGCAGTGGACAGAAAACAAGATACAATGGTGGCCCTGAAAACCTCAAAGAATTGTGCTAGTGATTGAAAATTGAAGCTATACAAACGTCAAAAGAAACATTATCTTATATTACTCCTCCATCTGTACTTCTTCGTCCTCACTTAACAGCCATGTCCAAACTTTTGGCTAGCCAGTGACCTCTAGACCCATGCTAGGACTAACAGACAATATGATCTTATTCTATAGAAGTTTAAAAGTGCACAAGGACTTTTTGGACAGCCTGTGTGTGACAATGCTTTCAAGGGCTCTTTAATGTGTAGAAACAACCAATTGGCTGGTGAGCGATAATATAAGAGTGCATCATGTGAGAATATAATTTTTACAACATAAACATAAAATTGGTGGATGGAATCAAACTGGGAGGTGATGATAGAAGTCTTACATGGACAACAACAAGCAGTGTCTGTGGTTATGACTAAAAAAAATTTTTTTTTCAGAAGATGATGTAAAACAGTAAAAATCAAACTATAAAACAAAATGCAATTAAAAATGGCAATGAAAGCTGTAACCAGCAATGTAGATAACACAATACTGTTACAGATAATCGACTAGCATAAACTGCTCTAAGGGTGTTAAGTGGTATGAATTCCCATAAACTAGGTCATAGTATTATGAGGTGTGGCGGCATAAACTCCCTTCCTCATCACCCTTTTTGTTATTTACTGATAAATCTCTAGTATTAATTTTTAAGGTTGGATGGACTCCTGAGTCACAAACTAGTGTGCTACACCACAATGTCTTTTAGATAAAGTTAAAGCTAAATTCAATGCTAATGGCCCTGTTTCCATGCCATGTGACATAATGTGCTGGGCTCACATTTTTAGACCAATCAGCACTCGACAGGTAGTGTGGTCAGCAACTGGTCAGCCATTTTAACTTTCTAGCACATTTTTAGTATCCATGTTCATAGGCTGGACTGACCCCGGGAGGACATGGTCCTGTGACACACAATCCCCATCTAGATTTGATCCCATGACCACCGGCAGGCAAGTGAGCTAGCTACTGATGAAGATGGTTCCAGAAATCAAAGTGGTCAGTGACTATGCCGGTTGTTTTGTAGCCCTATTGTCATCAAACATTATTAACACGGCTTCTAAAATGCCATTTCCATTCACCCAATTCACATTTTATAGTTATGTAGAATTTTTTTTTCCATCTTTCGTCCCATTTTTATTGTCCAAAACAGTAAATTAAGTTCTGACCTCTTATTTCCTTTAGTGAAGACCTGACTCATAGTGATAAATTAGTCATCCCTTCACCATATTATTTCTTACTTTAAAGTTAAACATTGTATGGTAAGAAAGTGACTACACAAATTTACAGCTTAACAACAATATATAAATACTCTTAAGTTTACTGAAGCCTACTCTACCCTTATATGCTTACAAAAAAGTTATAATAAAGTCACCTCTTAGAAAAACAAATATATCATAAAGTCACACCTTAAACAGATTCAACAAGGAAATTTATCCTATGCTTGAAGTATCAATATCATTTTTGTTTTTAAAGTCATTCAACCATTTTTCGTTACCGGCATCTAGTGTGGAAGATAATGACCGCACTAAGTGACTACTGCAGTGGAAGGGATACAGGATAATACATTATCTCTTACCATACAGTTGTCATGCCTCTCCTGGATGGCCTCTGGATCATCACTTGGGACTTCCAAAAGGTGGATTGTTCCTTGGATGGTTCCTAGCTCACGCCAGACGTGAGTCATCTTTGGCTCAAAGTCGGCGGGACGCTGGAACTTGCGAAACTTAACCATGACCTCAGCAAAATGTTTCTGGACAATAAAAGAAGTGCATACTGGGATATTTGATATTTTTGATAGTCCAAAAAGTTAACAGTAATTCTTCACATAAGATGAGATCAGGTGACCAGTTCTCATATTTGCCACCTTTCCTTCCTAGGCGATTAACAGAAGTTTCCGGAAATTACTGGATATCCATTTTACAAGACTGGTTCAACCAGAGATGGTCAGCAAACAACCATGTCACAGAGCTGGTCTGATTCACTGCATGGGTTGTGTTCATTTTGACAAATAATGAAATGATACAACTCACTCTGATATTGGGGTAATGGGTTGGTGTGGTAGTAGATTTAATTTCTTTTAACTTCCCCAAATTTCCTAGGGCTCCTCTTGCCTTGTTTTTCTCTTAAGTTATTTGATAAATCAGAATTAATAAAATACAGTTTACATTAAGATAAACAGCAATGGATCTCTGATTCTTTTTGTCCCTCACTCCAGTGTGTAGCATTCTGACAGACTGCATGCTTTTAATTTACTCTTATTATTTCCTGTTTTTTTTTAAATGTTCCATATCCCTTACAGGACGTTGCAGTCAACACCAGCATCTTTCAGCTGCTGTTGTACTAGGCAAGTTTTACATTCAGTAGTTTGTCATTGCTTTCTGAACGACCGGCTAACATACCCCCGTAAGTTACCAGCGGCGCGCGATCCGCTGCTGAATCTCGCAGCTGCTGTTTTCGCCACGTGGATATACGAGATTACGAACAATGTCGTTAACTCCTTGGCTAGGGAGACTCTACCTATCTCAAATTCATCTGCCTTCAACTTTCCTCTCTAATGTTTTTATAAGAGTGTTACGTTTTTCAATGTAGCTAAAATACTTCAAAAGTATAATACCTACAATGTAATTGGTATACTGCACCGTGACTACAGATATGTCCCAACTAATGTGTGGATTCCTTATCCTGATGAGTTTCCTCCAAAATTCTTGGCTCCCTTCAGTTCAGTTTGCCATCACAACACTCAGGACATCGCCTCCATCAACATATAGTGACTAACTGTGCCAGCCGGATGTTAACTCATGACATCCTTGCACACTAATCTTCAATCCAAACCCTTGCATTAAAACTAGTAATGGTGATTCATCCAGTTGAGAGTCCTCAGTTTGGCCAGACTCTAAGGACATTCATGATGTCGCCTTGATCCACTGGTTGGCTCTCTGATATAGTGGCCGTGCTAGTCAGTCTATCCATTCTTTCATTGCCCAGCACATCTGTATGTCCTGGTACACAAATGAATGTGATTTTATAAATGGTGGTCCTCTGTTAGGATTCAATCCGGTATGTGTGCATGAAACCTGTCTAAACTTTCCAGATCATGCTCAATGAACCAATCAGATTTATGTATGGGTGTAGTTTCATAACTTTAACCAAAGCATTGCCATTGCTGCTGCCAACCCTCTCATCATCATATTGCATTTAGTTGTAGCAAAATCAATGCTGGCTTTATTAACAATTCTTTACTTTCTAGTGTAAAAGATCACAAAAGAACTGACTACTTTAAATGTTTTCACTGATTATTTTTCCTATATTTTTCTTCAAATGTGTGCTTACTGAATTTTAAAAAAAGTTATCCATCCATCCATCATGTGCCATGCCGGTAAGCGTGGGCGGTCATGTTCTGCCATCTCACTCGATCACCAGAGTCGTGGATCAGCTCCGTGTTTCTGTCTCAACCATGCCACAAGGCCAAGCCATCCAGGTACTTGCTTCTAGGTCTTCCCCTTGGTCTGTTCCCCTCGATCTTACCAGTCGTCACCAAGTTCTCCAATCCATTTCTTCTCATAACATGCCCAAAAAATTTTGACTGTCTACGTCTAATTTCTCTAATCAATTTATGATCTTCATTTGTTTCTTGAAGAACTTGTTCATTGGTCTTTCTGGCTGTCCATGGTATTCTTTGCATTTTCCTCAGAAACCACATCTCTACAGCCATCAGATGTTTTTCAGCCTGACTGCTCATTGTCCACTCTTCACATCCATATAAACGTACAGGTTCTATGTAGCATCTCAACACTCTTTTTCTCGTTTCAATTGACATCTTTTTATTGGTCAGTATGTTTTTCATCTTGCTAAAGGCTACTTTTGCCATGGCGATTCTTGTTCTAATCTCTTCAAGGCATCTTCCATCAGATGTTATTACTGTTCCGAGATAATTGTACCTATTCACTTGTTGAAGAATATTCCCATTTACTTGTATATTACATTGTGGTATTTCGTTCTTCCTAGTGACGACCATAATCTGTGTCTTTTTACAATTTAATTCTAACCCTAGTTGTTCACTGTGTGTAACAATCGCATCTACTAAATTTTGCAGGTCCTGTTCATTGTCTGCAATCAAGACTGTATCATCTGCATATCTAATGTTATTGATGCATCGTCCCCCAATGTTGATTCCTTCCATATCTTCAATATTTCTGAAAATACGTTCACTGTACAGGGAAAACAGATCTGGAGACATTACACATCCCTGTCTCACACCTCTCTTAATAGGTTGATATTGGCTTACTTCATTATCAACTCTTATGGCAGCTTGTTGTTTCCAATATATGTTTTTTACAAGTCTAAGATCTTTTCCATCAATTTGTAGATCTTCAAGCATCCTTATCATGTTGACATGTCTCACTTTATCAAAAGCCTTTGTGTAGTCAATAAAGCAAAGGTGTAGATCTTTGTTTACTTCTATAGAACGTTCGATTATGGTTCTCAGTATATACACAGCATTTACTGTACCCTTGCCTTCTACAAACCCACATTGTTCTTCTCCTATTTCAGGTTGTATTTTCCTCCTAACTCTTTGCATGATAATTCTTAGCAAAATCTTCGTGATGTGACTCATTATACTAATTGTTCGATGTTGATCACATTCCAAGGCTCCTGATTTCTTTGGGATTGCAATAAATACAGAATTACATAACTCCTGAGGTATATTTCCAGTATCATATATTGTATTAAGCAGACTGGTAACTTTATCTACTCCATATTCTTCTAAAGCATTAATCATTTCTGTTGTGATGCTGTCTGAACCGGGGGTCTTGCCAGATTTCATATGGTTAAGAGCATTCTGAACCTCCATCTTCAAAATTGCTGGTCCTTCATTATTATTTTGAACATTATACTGTTCGTCTCTGTTATCGTCATACAGGTTTTTCACGTAATCTGACCATTCATGTAATATCTGATCTTTTTCTATTATGACTCTTCCATCTTTTGTCTTTAGGCAGCCTGCTGATGTACGTGTTCTTTGATTAGTAAGCTCCTGAATTCTTTTGTGCATTAGTTTCGCATTGTTACTGTTGTGTTGTTTTTCAATTTCTCTGCAATTTTTCTCAAGCCATGTTTCTTTTGCTTTCTTACATAAGGTTCTCACTTTTCTGTGAATTTCTTCATATTTGGCAGGATTATTTTTGTTCTGTCTTCTTGTTTCCATTAGTTGTAAAATTTCTTCAGTCATCCATGTCTTACGGCCCACTTTCTTTACTTTTGGAATAGTTTTTTCTGCTGCACAACTGATTGAATTCTTCATCATTTCCCACTGATCATCTACATCTTGAAATAGGATCTCTAGATCAGACAATATATCAAATTTGTTCTTTACTTCTATGTTAAAATTATCTTGTATTTCTTTGTCAGTTTTCAATTTGCACAAGTCATATTTAGGGTTTCCTGCTGTATACTTGACTTTCTTTAACTTTACCCTCAATGTGCCTGTAATTAATCTGTGATCACTGTAACAGTCTGCATTTGGAACTGTTTTTACGACTGTTAACGCATTTCGAAACCTTTTGCTAATCAGGATGTAATCTATCTGGTTTTTAATCCTGCTGTCTGGACTCCTCCATGTCCATAATCTTCTAGGATGCTGTTTAAACCAGGTGTTTCCTACAACCATTTCTTGTTCTTTTGCCCATTCTACAAGTCTGTATCCTCTTTCATTTCTCTCTCCCAAACCATGGTTGCCTACACTGCATCCATCGCCTTGCTGTCCTATTTTTGCGTTGAAATCACCCATTATGATATTTATTTCTGATTTTTTGCAGTTCTTCAAAGCAGACTCCATGTCATTATAAAATTCCTCTATGCTTTCTTCACTGCATTCACTTGTTGGGGCATATACTTGAATGACATTTATTTTAAAAGGTCTTCCGTTTAATTTTACTAATAGAACTCTGTCTGACACAGCCCGATATCCTTTGACAGAATTTGATGTTTGCTTATCTAATATAATGGCTACACCTCTTTGATGTTCTTCTCCCCCAGAGTAAATAATCTTACAAGTCCTCTCCTGTCCTTATCCCTGCTCCTTTCCATCTCGTTTCCGATATTCCTAATATGTTAATCTTCTCTCTCTCCATTTCTTTTTGATGTTTTCTAATTTTCCATCTGCACTCATTGTTCTAACATTCCAAATTCCTACTTTCAATGATATTAATCTGTTGCACATAGTAGCCTGTTGACGGTCTGGAGTCACCTGGTGCACATGACTATCCCTACCGGGCGAGGCTGCTCCTTTGGAGCACCCATTTACGCCGTTTCTCTGATTATCGATGATTTCACACAACATGATTTTCTTGGCATCTGTAAAGAAGGTAGTTTGCCATTGCTTTCCTTCCTAGCAGTGACCATACTGGTCAGTGACCGTAGCCATTGTCTCCTCAAAATTGAGATCCTCTGCCTACCGTTGTGAAGGTGGAGACCATAACCTACAACTATCTGTCGGCTGCTCTATCTTCATCCACCACCTGCACCCATGGCTTCACGTAACCCTGATCGGGGGGCTAAACGGGTACTCCACCTTGCCCAAGGGTGTCCCGTAGGCTAGCGGAGGGAAGGAGGCGCCTTACTTCTCCTTTGATAGGGGATACCCCTACCCCGCTACCCTAAGTTATACATAATGCCAAATAAAAATGCCAAAGTTGTTTCCCGTGCGTCAAAGACCTGGCCAGACTTCTCTCAATACCTGAAGTAAAGCATCAAGAAGCTGATTTGATAACATTTGTTTTTTAATTTAAAAAAGGTGAATGAATGGAAAAACTATTTTGTTTAACAAACCTTCAGTAATTGAGTCTGCTGCTCAAGTCTGGCTGAAGCTTCCAACTTCCCCTGCTGCTTGTACTCCTGAACGTTTCTCTCAAGCTCTTCCAACAACTCCTCCTGTTGCTTGAACTCCAGCTGGAGAGTCTAGCACACAAGAAACAAGGCAGATTTTACATCAATGTTCTGTGCTATTAATTATTTATCCAACCATACATTTTCACCATAAAAAATCCTCTTTTTTTCTTCGGAATATGTTTATTTATTCTATTATTTTTGCTGTCAGGGGGGTCTCTGTGGCGAAATAATTAGACCACCTTCCTCACACACCAAAGGTCGTGTGCTCATATTTTGTACTCCATCATTTGATTCATGAGTGCAAGTTTTTCTGAGACTAGTGGGTTCTCATTGGAGCTACGGGGTTTGTGCACTGTAGAGTGCTTTCGGCAGATAAAAAAAGTGTTATATTTATCTCACCGTTTTCATTTTTTTTTTCAATCCTGCTTATTATGGCTTAATATAGCCATGGTAGTGTCATCTTCGTGATTTATATGTTGTAGTTTTTACTTGTTACTTGCTGATGAAGGCTTGTCACTTCAACATCCCATTTTCTGCAATTTATATTGTAAAGCTGCCCTATACTTCGTTTTTATGTAAAAATTTAAATCAATGTTCTGTGCCATTAATTAAATATCCAACCATACATTTCTGCTAACAATGCTATTTTTCTTTGGAATTTGTTTATTTTATTATTTTCACTGTCAGTGGGATCTCTCTGTGTGTTATATATCACAACACAGAATATCATATTCATAAGTTACTGAAGCTATTTTGGGAAAACTACGGTCAACATGAACAACATTAGCAATAATAACAGCAGTGCTAGCAACACAGAAGGCGAAAGTATTGTAAAGGACACACTTTTCAGGCCTTGAGGCATGAAAGTTGTCTTTTACAGCAATATGTGTTGTTCTTCTTGTCTTTCATCTTCCAATGAAGCAGACGCACTCAACTCACAAGATTGTGAGAATTGTATGGATTTTTGGCCCTGGCCATGCGGGAGTGTGGGGGAATGAACAGGCTGATAGGCTGGACAGGAATGCACATCTTTGTGGTAGATTACCTATGGACAAGATAGAGGTGGTTGTGCGCCTGTGGGACCAGGCAGAGAAGATGGAGGAACAGATAGAGAACACGTATGTGGAAAAGATGAGATTGCGGGGGATTGGCACGGGTTTTGGTAGAATATCAAAACTGAGGGAAGACCAGGAGAACTTTCAATCAAATAGTGGTGGGAACGATTAGTAGACAGGACTCTTCACTGGCTGTTGAATGAGGGGACAGAGCGCATATGGGGATGTCCTGAGTGCAGTGATGTCGGTTCTTAGCTCATCTCAACTCAACAATAAGCACTCAACTCACAAGCCCTTTGAAGACTTGTTCACGATTGGTTGGATTTTGCAATGAAAGCTTTCTATGTGATGAAGAAGCCAATCTCATGCTAACCCTCCTTGGTTGTCTCTAACGACATGCAAGGCAGGTCATGGAATTACTATTCTTTACTTCCCTTATGGGCCCTGGTATCACATATAGGCAACTAAGGCAACACGTGGTGCACCAAACAAACCTCGTGCTCCTGGGGCACATCTCCAGCCAACATGTCGGCATCCAGTCTGTTCTGAAGCAACTGTGTGACATCCACCATCCACTGTGACATGTCAAGCATCTGTCGCTCAATGGTCTGAGCTTTCTGGATTGATTTCTCCAACCGCTGGATTTTATTTCTAGCCTAGTTTAGCAAAATGCAAAAGAGTTAACAAAGCATGGCTTCTGAAATAAGAACAAATGCATCGTCTATTAACTGATTCAGTGCCAAACAAAATGTATGCTCTTGGCCCAAACATGCCACCCAATCAAATGAACAAGTATTGTAATGTAAATTTCCATTCACTGAGCACTGAAATTGTCAAAGATACTATGAAACAAACAAAATAATACGAGGACCCTAGTATGGCGATATGCCATCATTCTGTCAAAATGGGAAGTCACATTTGGCAATATATTATCCAACATTGAATTAGTTAATACCATAATCTTGTATATTAACAATCAACATAATGTGTTGAAGTAATTACTGTAAAAGTCAGAATTACTTATGAAACAAAACTACATTCTGATTATTCATGGCCAGGATTTACTTGAAGATAAAACTTTTAATAGAAATGGGAGAGGTTTTTTTTTAAATATTTTTTTTTTTGGGGGGGGGGGGCGCTCTCACTTTGAACACAAGCGTAGTCCATACATGCTACTTCTAGTGACTTAATTTTGTATGTGGATTAGCCTTTCCTATTACCAGTGTCCCTCACCATCAGGAAACCCACTCTGACTTCAGAGGTATTTGTAATTTATGTCCCCAAGTCAAGGATGAGAAGTCAACATTTTAATCCAACTGATCTGTGTATGGAATGAACCCTCTACCTTATCATCAGCACACTGGATGTTTAAGAAATGCAATCATGGCTTAGTTTTACTAAAGATCATGAACCAGATAGTTTTAATTCACAACAGCTGTATCTGGTTTGCTAGTTTCTTTAAAAATATAATCTTTTTAGTATAAAAAACACTAGACATAACATGTGGCAAAATGCTTCAATTAAAGTAAAGAAGAGAATATATCATAAGTTTGTAAAGCAATGTCATTACAAAAGTAATGACACATATCAACTTACATCACTTTCCAGTTTCTCATTCTTTCTAAGAAAATCTTCCAATTCTTTACGGACAATATCCACCATAATGGAGTTGTCAATGAGGTAGTTGGCCAATTCTTGTATGTGACGCTTGTTTTCTGTTGAGTGTTCTGCCAGGTAGGTCTCCACATCCTGTATTCATATAAGAAATCATTCAAAGGTTCATTTCAAGGTTCTAAACCTGTTTTGCACATGTTGTATATATACACATGCAGATTCCTGAGGTTTTATGTACATTTTCTTATGCTTGTAGGTGATGGCTCTCTCACTAATATATCAATAATCAGTGCATGAAATTTGTCAGACAGAGAAAGAAAGAGAGATACAGACTAAGAGAGAAAACAGAGAGATCTAAGTAAAGAGAATCCATAAAGATATTTATTTGTTGTTTTGCGTAGAAGAGTTCCTGCTATCTACACAAACACACACTGACCTCTGAGATATAAATTTACATAGACACACAATGACATCTAAGATATAAATCTACATAGACACACACTGACTTCCTCAGTGATATAAATTTGCATAGTCACACACTGACTTCTGTTAAATGTAAATCTACACAGACACACACTGACCTCTGAGATATAAATCTACATAGACACACTGACTTCCTCTGGGATATAAACCTACATAGACACACTGACTTCCTCTGGGATATAAATCTACATAGGCACACACTGACTTCTGTGATATAAATCTACATAGACACACACAGACCTCTGAGATATAAATCTATATAGACACATTGGTAGCACCTTTGGTAAGGATGACTCTCATGTCCTTTTCCAAGCCTGACACCCAGCTCGCGCCTGTGGCTCCTATTAGCTGTCAGCATGCGGCAGCGGCCACCCCCAGGGCAACAGCTGTGAGAGGCTGGCTAAACCAGGCGTGGGTAGCTGATTTGGTGTCAAACTAAGCGGTAAACAAGGGTATGCCTACCCAGCATGTGAAGACAGGATTCGGCAGACTGCACGGAAGAGATCATTCCTGATTCAACGGGCAAGACGGCGTTTACCTGCAAAGCGTTGTGGAACGTAATGAGCACGGCAAGGCACATAGAGCGCCCTGGTCATCCACTGCACCTGTATTCGTCTCAACTTGTCTTGCCACTGGACTCAGATGGACTCAGGCGAGAGAGAGGTCGACGAATTGCGCAACTCTTCCTCACTTTAATCCAAGTCATCGCGCAAGTCATTCTTCATCCAACATCATATATCACCCACGGCTCCACACTTTCAACCCCACTGGATGAAATGAATGGTCATCATCATTCTTGATGGACAAACAACATATAGACACACACTGACTTCCTCTAAGATATAAATCTACATAAACACACACCGACTTCCTCTGAGATATAAAACTACATAAGACACACACTTGTCTGTGACATAAATCTATATAAACACACACTGACTTCCTCAGAGATATAAATCTACATAGACACACACTGACTTTCTCAGAGATATACATCTACATAAACACACACTGACTTTCTCTGGGATATAAATCTACATAGACACACTGACGTCTTACGAGACACACACAAAAAAAGCTACACAAACTAACCAGCTCCTTTTTTGAAATAAATATAACACAGCTCCTCTAAGATATAAATCTAAACATAGTTATTTAAAATATATCTTGATGAAAACATACATTGAGTTCTTCTGAAATGTCTTCTGCATCAGAACTAGCAGCTGAAGACCGTCGCACTTTTCTTTCTAAGGACGCCAGATAGCCCTGCTCAATCTGAAAATGTAGAAATAAATGATTTGCATGATGTATTAAAATATTTTGCCTGTAGTATGGCTGCAAAACACAGACTAACCCTAACCACACCAAAAACACTTCAAAGAACTTGAAAGCTTTTGAGATGTGTTGTTACTGTAGAATGTGTTTGACAGAAAGGAAATGAAATGTGCAAATTCTTAAAGACAATGGGGGAAATAGAATTGTGAAATGTTAATTATATATTCAATTGTGTCATAGCTATAGTGTCGTAAATTGTCCTCTTTGTTGCTTTTTACTTTATCAAATCAGAGTTCCTATTTTATAACCAAGTTTGTTCCATATTCAAAAGCTTAGCTTTACTCTAGTCACAATAGTTATAAAACTAGCACATTAGCAGATAACCTAATTTCATACGTTACATTTATACTGCTGGCAAAATCAATGAGTTGATAACTTGAATAAATATAAATCTCCTTCTCTCTCTCTACTAGAAGAGAGAAGTGATGGAATAAGAGCACTCACATCCAAAAGACGCCTCATGTCTGCCCACTTGGCTTCTGCGGTCAGGTACAGTTTGTTGTATCTCTCTACCCGCGTGTGCACATCATCCCACAGTGCAGTCATTCGCATCAGAAGTCGTGCCAGTTCCTGCAAGGTGCATATTCAAATGAAGAAACTTTATTTTATTTTAATCTCAGCTTCAGAAATACATTTAAAGTTTTACCCTGTTCAATGTATTTCTTAAGCTTGAAGTGTTTACAACATTATTATGTATGTATTTCCTTTTCACTCATTATTACACTCATTCACTAACACACATTTTCTCTTATAAACAAGCATAATGAATGAATGAATGAATGAATGAATGAATGAATGAATGAATGAATGAATGAATGAATGAATGAATGAATGAATGAATCAATCAATCAATCAATCAATCAATCAATCAATCACTCCTCTCTCTAAAATGTTTCAATCATTCAGCACCTGGAATCCCGCCGTGGTCATATAAAACAATTTCTCCTTTCACATTACAAATAAATAATCAACAAGAGAATATTAGATAAAATACTCACCTGCAAGGAGCCAGATGGTGCCTCCGTCAACATTTTATTTGCTTCATCAGTAACTTTATTGATTTCTATCTCTTTAGCATCAAGTTCGGCTTTCAAATTCTGCAATTCAGAAGCAACAGGAGTGTTTTGATGACAAAAATGTTTCTTTTAAATAGAGATGTTCACAAGAAATTCAAATATTTTAATAAAAAATATATTAGTAAAAATCTTGACAAATAAGTCTATGTCCAGAAAATCTGTTCAAAGATGACATTAAAATGGATGCTGACTACATAAATGGTTCACTGACTGAAAGTAATTCAAGTTCCCATTGAAAAAAAAACTGACAAAGTTTGATAAGGTGGCTTAAATGTTTAGGAAGTTTCAACTAAGAAAATAAAATTGATAAACATATGATAAAAACAAAACCAATATAATGCTTTGGCAGAGAAATTAGATAAAACAGCTATTAACTTAATTGTTTAACTCATCCACATTTTTCAAATGCCACACACACATCAAAAAGCATGTTTTAAAAATAAACTAACTATAGCTGGAATTATAAACAAATCTCTTGAAAAATTGTATTAAATGAATCCTACAACAAGAGGCTAGGAAAAGATACTGGTGTTGGATAGGACACACATTGAGAAATCTGAGAAAATTCTTGATCTGGATCGAACCTACAAAATTAGATGCGTATCCTTTACAGGACGTTGCAGTCAATCCCTACATTTCTTGCTGTTTGTGATATTTTGGCAAGTTTACATTCAGTAGTTTGCCATTGCCTAATAAAGGGAGACCTAAAGACACAGGGATAAGAGAATTAGAGATGAATAACATGAAGAGGACATGGGCAAAGCAGGACATAGCAAACGATAAGGTGACTTAAAATAAATAGACTGAGGGTCTATCTTTTAACTGAGGATCAAGGGTGGAAGAAGAACATAAAATTAAAATAAGTAGTTAGCTCTCCCAAATGTTTCACATGTCATACAAAGACATGTTTTGAAAACTCATGCTACAGCTGAAATTTAGAAATTCTCTCATTGAAAAATGTTAATTCATTCTGTCACAGTATGCTTTTTATTGTTTTAAAATTTTCACTGGAAGCTGAAGAGACAGTTCAAGCTAACAGACCAGACAGCAGTATGCACGGCCGAACTGGTTGCCATACTGAAAGGTCTAGAGATCGCAGCCGAAAATCCACCACTGAGACTGTGTATATTAACAGACTCCCTGTCATCAGTACAAACGCTCGGGAACTTCAAGAGAGGCAACAGACCTGACATAAAAGAGGAGATACTAGCGACAGCCACTAACCTCAGGTACATGGGTTGCCAAGTCACCATCGGATGGATACCAGCACACAGGGGTATCCCGGGAAACGAACGGCAGACAGAGCGACGAAACGCGGGATTAACCAGCACTAAAACAAATTGCACAGGCCTAGGTAAAGTAGAAGGGAAGAATATAGTCAAAAACTACATTCTCAAGGAATGGAGGGCAACAGTGGCGAGGACAGCGATAAAGGCCGTCATGCCTTCCAAGTATTGGGTGAACCAAGATTCAAAGGCCACAAGTCAAGACCAACATGAAAGCACCGGGCAAACAGGACAACTGTGGAGAATCAGATTAGGCAATTGGAAAGACACAAGAGAGAACCCAAACTGCAGAGTCTGCCGAGAAAACAACACCATCGAACACTACTTATTAGTATGCGACAAGCTACAATAGAGAGCGAAGGGACCTGAGAGATCACTTCGTCAAAATTGGTGAACCCAATGACAATGACGGAGTGCCTACACATAAACAGCAACCCCTGGTAACACAGCAACTGGTCCGACAGTTCCTATGCGAAACAGGGAAGACCGTATAACCTCCCCTACAATTGTATATATGTATATGCTATGTTTGTTTGTATTTGTTCATGTTATATATGTTATTTAAAAAAAAAAAAAAAAAAAACCACAAAAAAAAAAAAAAAACCTGGCGGGTTGAATGGCAGGAAGGTGAGTTGCTCTTCCGGTAGAGCACCTGAACTAGGAAGGACAGGGAGACCTTGGTCATCTTGTTGCCACGCCACACCCACACGCGATGAAGAAAACCGCCAAAACTCACAAGCGTAAAGGAGTTTGTAACACTGACCGGGGGGAACAACTTGAGACTTGCAATTAAATGCTCTGCCTTCCACTCAAGTCCTTGTGAGGACTGGACATGACCGGGACTAGCCCCGAGGAGAATAACACAAGAAACTACAAACATTTAGCAGTGCTAACAGAGAAAAGAAGCCAAAAAACGAGAGAATGCAGGCCAATGGGCCCAAAACCAAAAAGGACCGGTCTTAACCGGGAACCCCCAAAAAAACAAATCTAATCCGACGAACAAAGCGGAATCAATAAAACTAGCAGGAATTAGGACTAACAACCCACACAACTAGGCTCTCAAAAAAACACAGCGATTGAAGCAGTTAGACGAGGCCGAATTTGGAATTTTTTTTTTGGAAAAATGGCAATGGCAATCTGGGGGTTAATGAGTTAATTTTCAAATTAACTGTGTAAATAAATTTCTTCAAATACCTTAAATCTTTTCGACTTGACCAAAAGATCGTTTGGATTTTCTACTGAATAATCCTTGTTAGCTAAACTGTCCTTGGTCTCTGTCAGGGATATGTTGATAGCCTCTATGCGGTCATAAATGGACTGGCTCTGCTTCAAAGCTTCCGTCAGTCTCTTATTTTGCTCAGAGGCTAGGATTAGAACCTTTTCCCAGCGGTCGTTAAGTTCTTTGACCTGCTGCTCAGTCTGTGACTTGAAGTTTGGCTCAGATTCCGAGAGGACACTTTTCCATAAGGAGTTGACGTTTTTAATATTAGTCTGTAGTGTTTTGATGTCATCTTGCACTCCCTGTGAAAAGAGACGAAAAAAAGGATGTAATCTAAGTATATATATATTAAGTGAAATAGGGAAAGGACAATTTTACACACTATAAGTGCAATCACATGGTAAGTTTAAAAAATATGCTTTAGACATATCAGGCAAGTGGTGCTAGACCCATATTTTTATACATTTTCATATTTTTATTTTTGTTTTTGGTTTTCGGCACTCTAGAGTAATTTGGTCAGATTTATGCCATAAACTTTTACTTCCTAAGGCACTTCCTAGTACCCAATGTAGATTGAGTCAATCTGGAGACCAGGTCAATTTTAAAAGTCCATTCCTATGTGGTTTCAAACCCATGTCCACCTGGCTGGCAGCCAAGCATCTAGCCACTATGCTACAATAACTCCCTTAAATATATATATTTATATATGAATACAAAAACACACCACTCCATCTACCCATGTCCAAAAACACATCATATTACATGCATCTGCAGTACAAAATGTTACAACGGCACAAGTCTGGTATCATTTCACTGACTACATAGTACAGTAAAACTTTGATTAACCGCCACTCGTTAAACCATCACTTTCTGTTATTCGTCATTGTCTAAAAACATGTGAGTATCAACAAGCAAACAGTGCAACAATGTATGTGTAAACAGTGAAAACATTACACCAGAAGAAGTAATAGATTGGTTGGAAAATGAGAAAATGGATGGAGGCTGTGAAATGTTGAACGATGATAAAATTGTTTCTAGTGTGACTACCATTGAAGAAGAGGAAATTAATGATGAAGGATCAGTTCTTAATCAAAGACCTACAACTAGCCACTCAGAAGCAGAAACAATGTTATCAAAGTGCATTGACTGGTTTAGAATGCAAGAGGAGGAAAATGCAACACAGATCCTAATTCTGTGTAAGATATGGCACATCGGCAGGCAGAAAGCTCGAGCCTCAAAGACACAGAAGGAGATGACAGATTTTAAAGTAACATAGGTTTACAGTATTACAATACATTTCTGTACATTACTACTCTTATAATGAAGTTTATATTGATCATTTTGTCAAATTAAATATAATAAGTATTATTAGCAATTTTGGTCAATATTTAAAAATTGGGTTTTTACTTATGAAATCATACCAGTTAGATAGAGCTTGACAAGACGAATCCAACGGTATCTCAACGAAGAGTGTTCGTTAATTCTAAGCGGAGTTATGAATTATATGGTGACGTAATTTAATACCAGGAAGTGCAATGATAAATTAACTGATAAGTCAGGATTTATCGCGGCCCTAAGATTGGAAGCTGAGAAATTCTGCCTTCTATTACCGTGGCTTGTTTATTTGTAAACGGACAACATTGTGCCATATATCATTGCGTCCGGGGCGGCGAGGCCTAACTTGACGTATTTTTAATTTTTTTTTATAGGATGCGCCGTGACCTAATTAACAATTTAAAATGGCCGCCAATTGTTTATTATTTGCCTTCTATTACCGTGGCTTGTTTATTTGTAAACGGACAACATTGTGCCATATATCATTGCGTCCGGGGCGGCGAGGCCTAACTTGACGTATTTTTAATTTTTTTTTATAGGATGCGCCGTGACCTAATTAACAATTTAAAATGGCCGCAATCTTATTCTTACATGACGGCCATTGCGATGTCACTAATTTTTTCCCCCTGAACTTCAGCTGACAGCAGCTGTGTTGAAACTCTTCATATTTATGTAAAATTGGACGAGGCATTCAAAAATACAATAAAAAGTTTAGGCTTCTTTAAGCTACAAGAGTTATAAGACAGATTACCGTAATATTCGTGAATATAGTCAAGTAAAATCTTGAGAAAACGGTTTTTTCAGCGCAATCACTTTCCCGCGAAGTAGACGATCCAATACTTAAAATATTAGAATAACTTCCCCTTTCATCGTACCACGTTTCTTTCATTTTTTTGGGATTTTTTAGAAGGACATGCTCAGACCGGAAGTGAAATCGTTGGTCGCGACTAAAAGTTCGCGAAATTACGAAAACGAAACAGGAAGTAAACGGGAAAACCCGGTGACTCTGACATTGCTAGTATTATTCACTTTTAAAGGATTTTATTTTCATTTTTTTTTCAAGCCCACAATGAAATTACGTTATTATACATATGTGTTAAGAAATTTCTGTTATCCGTCTTCAGTTATCCATCACAGCCCTGGTCCAGACGGTGATGGTTAAAAAGTTTTACTGTATCACATGGTATAACTATTACTTCAATAACAACAAAATACAACACCTGTAATTATCCAGTTCTGTTTCCTCAATAAAAAAAACAGTAACATGGAAAGCAAATTTCAACCAGACAATACAGAAAACAAAACTCACATTACTCTCATGCAGCTGAGCCTGTATAGCTGGGATGTCACCAAGGGATGGGTCAGGAGCATGCAGAAAAACATCCATCTCATCCATCCATTTGATCAGACCGTCCATTTGATCCTGTCAGAGAAAATTACAATTGTAAGGACACTGTAGATGTTACTGACCAAGATAGTTGGACAATGTTTGATTTGCAGATGAGAACAATAATTTTGATAATTTGCACCATTCTTTCGACAAGTGAAAACAATCAGCATCATGTGCCATGCTGATAAGCTGATTTACTGGCTGTTTGTAGGACTTTTCGGATGAAAATGTTCAGCAGTTTCTTTGCTTACTTATTCAGTCAGTGTATGCTCCGACTGCCGGTCTCCATGGCTGATGGTGTTGCGGATGCAACTTGTAATGCTGCTTACCCGTGTTTGAAACACAGCGGTGACCGATGTGGCAGCAGATGCTACCGCGCTGGTTTTAAAGTGTTGGTATGGCAGCCGGTCATTCAGAAAGCAATGGCAAACTACTAAATGTAAAACTTGCCAAGACATCAACAATGGCAGTAAAATACTGGTGTTGACTGCAACATCCTGTAAAGGATATGCAACTTTAAAAAAAAAAAATTACTCCAACTCCCTGAAGTGAAGACGAGTGATCTGTTATTACAGGTCAGGAATGTGGTAGTCATCACTGGATTTATTCTAAAGCTCCCTGATAGACTGGATAAGTCTTACCTCCAAGAATAAGATTTTGTTAACTTATTGTTCACATTCTTTATGATAGGGTTGACTTGGGAGCTCAGGTTAACTTAATAATTCCCTCCTTGATGATGTTATGAACACATGACCACTAGGGCGGCAAGAATGCTAGTCACTGTGGTACAATGGCATCCCATGTACCAAGAACTCACTTTAAATCTGTCATTACAGTGACTTCACATGTATCCAGAAACTCACTTTAAATATGTCATTACAGTGGCTTCCCATGTACCCAAACACTTACTCTAAATGTGTCATCACAGTGGCTTCCCATGTACCCAAACACTCAGTCTAAACGTGTCATGACAGTGGTTTCCCGTGTATCCAAACACTCACTCTAAATGTGTCATCAAGGTGGCTTCCCATGTATCCAAACACTCACTCTAAATGTGACATTACAGTGACTTCCCATGTACCCAAACACTCAAGACTTAATGTGTCATGACAGTGGTTTCCCTTCTACCCAAACACTCACTCTAAATGTGTCATCAAGGTGGTTTCCCATGTATCCAAACACTCGCTCTAAATATGTCATCAAGGTGGCTTCCCATGTACCCAAACACTCACTCAAAATGTGTCATCAGTGGCTTCCCATGTATCCAGAAAATAACTTTAAATGTGGCATTACTAATCTCATAAACCTACCTTAAAATCTCTCACATGGGAAATGGATTTTTCTAGCTTGGCTGTCTCTGCTCTATGTTGGGAGCTACTATTATCCATTCATTGTTGACTTGATCCAGTTCTGACTGGAGAATCTGAGCACGCTCAGGTGAAGACTTGGAGATCAGTTCATGCCCCGTTTTGTTAATGTATTCCAAACTGGAAGTATGTTCTTGAATTCCCTTATTCAATTCCTGATGACAAACCAAAAATCACTGTTAACTTACACTGTGGTATTATGATGACACTGCTAACACCTGTCTACAATGATGACTACTATGATGTCAATGATATCTATTATGTCCACCATGATGACAATGATGTCTACTATGATGTCCACTATGATGACAATGATGTCAACTATGATGACAATGTCAACTATGATGACTATGATGCCCACTATGATGATAATGATGTCTACTGTGATGTCCACTATGATGACAATGATGTTTACTATGATGCCGATGATGTCCACTATGATGCCAATGATGTCCACTATGATGCCAATGATGTCCACTATGATGTCCACTATGATGACAATGATGTCTACTATGTCCACTATGATGACAATGATGTCCACTATGATGACAATGATGTCCACTATGACATCTACTATGATGACAATGATGTCTATGTCTACTATGATGACAATGATGTCTACCATAATGACACTGCCCATGCCTGTCTGAGACAGTCAAGCATCATATACTCCTATACTAAGTGTTTCAGGAAATGTCACGACCTCTCCTAAACAACCAAAGCTATCATCATCATCACATGACAAGCTCTTTACAAAATATAGTTATCACAACCCGCAGAAATATTCTCCATTCTTGGACAGCTCTCTTGCCTCTTGCAGTGTAATGCCCAGGGTGTCTGCAATATCCTGTAACCATCATGTTGGTCAGCCCCAGCCTCTTGCCCCAGACACCACACCTTCCAGTGCTATTGTGTCTCATCGACCTTGACTTTTAATATGGCCGATGTATTTCAGTTTCAGAGACATGATGTTTATGGGCCAGTTTTCCTCAGTGTTCAGATCTTCAATAATGTCAGCATTTTTCTTCTTCTTGATCCACATCCCAAGAATGTCACATGTCCAGTAGGCAGATTTTATATGATTACAATGATTGATGACACTCAATCGCTCATCTGTTATATGCGTTAAACATAAGTATAGTGACATTTTACAGCAGTTGATCATTGATGTCTGCTTTAATGGCAATGTCTACTATGATGTCCACTATGATGACAATGATGTTTACTATGATGACAACTATGTCCACTATGATAACAATGATGTCCACAACTCAATCACTCATCTGTTATATGCATTAAACATAAGTATGGTGACATACTACAGCAGATGATCACTGACTGTAGTGCACACTATTGTGAATATAATAATGTTCAGAAAGAATCAGTATGTAAACTACATATGAATATATATTGAGATATGTGCATGTAAAACCACTAATTACTAGTGCATAGAATCTTCATACAATGAGAAACATACAACAGATAATCTCTTACCTGATGTACACATTACATTTTAATAAAATAAAGTAAATGTCTTATGTTGATGTGGAAGTCTACAAAAACTAAAGCAATTTAAAGCTTTATGGACTGGAACAAATAGAACAACAAAGGTCAGAATATTAAGACACTGCATATTTTCTGTGGTAACATATGCGTGTGATGAGTGGATATTTATCAAACATGGACAACAAGCACGTCCACATATTGAAAATAAATGTTACCAAAGAGTATTAAAAATTCACTGGATGGAATGGAGAACAAACAATTCAATGGATGCAATGGAGAATAAATAATTCTATCCAACAAGAACTCAAGGTTGAAGATAACTGGTTGAGACAGATAAAAATCTTGAAAGTTAAATATGTCGGACATGTAAAAAGACAAAAGTCAAGAAAAGACAATTATGGGAGCCAGTGAACTGGGGTGGTAAAAGAAGAGGAAAATCACACTGTAGATTGTTTCAAGATGCAATAGATGATTGACACATGACAGCAACAGAGGCAGGACATGAGGTTTATGATAGAGCAGTGGTTTTCAACCGGTGGGGAATTTCTCCCCCCCCCCCTCCACCCTCCCAGGGAGGAATTTTAGGATTTCCAGGGGGAGGGGGGGGGGGGGGGGGAATTAAGATTATTTCAAGATCACGTTAATACAAGAAACGATTAATTGATATTGTTTTTCGTTTCATGCTTTAAGGTTCTGTATGTCTCATCCTTTTGAAATTCATTTTATAACGTAAGTAGACCCTGCAAATCACATTTTATGTAGATGTCATGACTTATTCTAGTATGTGTTATTAAATTTAGCTTCCATTATTATGTATACTGTGTAAGGGGGGGAGGGGGATTTTCATGGTGGAAATATGAAAGGGGGGGGGGGGGGAATGACGTTCTGAAAATATGGTGAAGGGGGGCACGGGCCAAACAAGTTTGAGAACCACTGTGATAGAGTGACATTTCATAAGCTTGTTAAGTTTTGTACAGGGCAGGCCAGTGGTTGACAATAATGTGGAAGGAATGGGAAAACTACCACATTAACATTCCCAAGAACCAGTTTATGGGCAGTCACACAGCTAGATTTACAGTCAAACAGCATAATGGAATAAAGTCATGCCAGCAGGAACAGCGAATAGCCTGACAGGATATAAAGATGGAAGGGAAATAATCACTCTAAGGGATATAATCACTCACTCTGTAAGTCTCCAGCTGGGAAATCATGTCTGGAACTGAAGCAACTTGCACTTTCTCAGCTTTCAGAGTTTTGTCTATCTCCTGGATCCATCTCTTGAGAACTGTCACAGCTTCTAAGTAAGTCTTGGGTGGTACTTTATCTAAAGCTTCCAACAGTTTTTTCTGTCTCTGATCTGAAAGTTGCAGAAAACTTTAATGTATATGTTCTATTTCTACCTCACCGCTACTAACAGCTTTTTGGTCAGTATATTTTCCATGGTGCAAAACACTACCTTCACTATGGTGAATATAATAATAAATAGATTAAGAAAAAGTGCATTACATTTCTCAAATAAACACTTCTAATTTTTTTTTGTTTTTTTTTTGCATATCCTTTTTACAAGACATTGTGGTCAACACCAGCATTTCTGACACTGTGATCTCTTGGCAAGTTTACGTTCAGCAGTTTGCCATTGCTTTCTGAACGGCTGGCACAGATACCAACGCAAAACCAACGCATTGTGGTCTGCTGTCAAATTGCATGCAGCTGTGTTTCACCAACCGCGTTTTTAAGCCCTTCGCCATGGAGACCGGCTCTAATTTATTAATAAAATTAAATGTTTAATCAAAATATCAAAAAAAGGGTTATCTTAATTCATAATTTTGTCAGATTATTTGAAGAACTTAAAAAAGTATGTTTACAACTAAAAACATTAAAAGCATTCGAATAATATTTATTTTAAGTTTTCCATTAATCATATTTCAGACAATCTTCATCTTACCATTAAAACGCATGACTATTTTTACATCGAGTCCTAGGCTATCCTTTTATAACACAGTGAGTAATAAGTCGGTCAGAAAATACATTTTTTTTCAGACATGCCAAGAAAAACTTTTTGGTATATCCAAATTACATATAAACCCATTTGAGATAGCAATAAATTATACCAGCTTTAACTTTTGAAGTAAACAGCAACAAAATATTATACACAACAACAAAAAATATATATTGGGTGTATTTTTAATGACTGTGCAGTGTTTGAAAATATTGCTGGTCCAAGTTTTGTATAGGAAGCAAAATGACATCTACAGGGGACTCAACACCAGAAATATCATCTAGAATCGCACTGGCATCTAGTGCCTTCAATAAACTGTCAAACATCTGGAAGTCAAAGACACTCAGCAAACACACAAAACTTAAAATCTTCAACTCTTGTGTGATTCCAGTGTTAACGTATGGATGTGAAAGTTGGAAATCAACGGTAGCTTTAGATAAAAAATTAGACAATTTTGAGAACAAATGTCTTAGAAGACTTCTAAACATCCACTGGACAGACTTCAGAACCAATTCGCAAATAAGACAAGAGACTAAGCAAGATACAGTATCCAATTTCATAAGAAGACGCCGTTGGAACTACATCGGCCATGTACTCAGAATGGACAAGTCAAGACTCCCCTACCAAGCCCTCATATGGTCACCAGTAGGGAAAAGAAAACGGGGAAGACCAAGAGAGACCCTGCGTAGAACCATCATTAGAGAAGGCTCATTCAAAGGCCAAGTAAATATCCAAGATCTACAACAGGTAGCAGCGAACCGCCAAGCATGGAGAGACAGGACTTCTGCCCTATGCGCCGCCTTAGGCTCAAGAGGAAAGACTAACTAACTAACTAACTAAGTTTTGTATTCACCCTCTGTAAAGTTCATGCAACATAATAGGTAAATACAAAACTTGGACTGGCAATATTTTCAAACACTGCCCAGTCATTAAAAATACACCCTATACTACAATAATATGTACAGCTAACAGACATTCTAAAGCAAATACTGAATAACTAATCCAATAGTAGCAACTATTGTGGGTATGTGATGTGCTAGACCTGTACATATAACAAGTCAGTTTCCAGGCCAGGGGGTGGGGAAATTAAGATTATTTCAAGATCGCATTAATACAAGAACCAGTTACTTGATACTGTGTTTCCCTCTAAATTTTGTAAAAATTTTGTAAAGTTCTGTACTTCTCGCCCTAATGAAATTCATTTTATAATGTAAGTAGACCCACAAATCACGTTTTATGTAGATGTCATAGAATTGTTCTTGTGTGTGTTATTAAATGTAGCTTCCATTTTTGTGTATACTGTGAAAGGGTGGGGGAGGGGGGAATTTATAAGGAGGAAATTCGAAAGGGGGAGAATGACGTTCTGAACATATGGTAAAGATGGGCATGGGCCAAAAAAAAGGTTGATAACCACTGTCCTAGACCATAAGACAATGTGTTATCATCGCCATGCCTTCTCAGAAATTCTATATGATTCTAACATTTGTCTGATACATGTTTTAGGAGGTAGATTTGACTCAGCAAAGTTAACCTAACAGTCTCCTAATTAATAAAAATAATCCAGCCCCAGCCAGGGATTGAACCTAGCACTACAGTCTGGGCAAGCAAGTGGTTGCTAGGTGTGCCTGAATGAGATTCACTTTCTTATCACAATAAAGAGTGCACAACACAGTTTAATGACAACATTCATTAGATTACGTAGTCATAAAGTGTAAACAGATAAACTGTTGAAGACAACATATTTATAATATGTAGAATACAACACTATAGAAAAGAAACCAACAGAGATACTGAAAGCAAAATTACAGTGCAAGCAATTACAGAAAGGATGTAGACACAGAATACTTGAAGACACAGGACAAAACTATGAAAATTACATGAAAGGAATATAGTACACAAATGCATCATCATCATCATCATCATGTGGCAGATCATTTGCAGAGCGACTCATCACATCCCATCAAACAGTTTCTCCATCTCTTGCCATTTCTCCCACCTCATGTACCCTCATGCCCAAAGTGTCCATTGTCTATGTCTGTGTTCTGGTTAACTCATGCCTCTTCATCCAGAAACCATGCATTCCATCATTATTCCTTTCAAGCCACTGTGATGTTGAATATAGCAAAGTAGTTTAGTTTCCCAGACACCATACTGTTTATAAGGCAGTTTTCTTCAAAGTTCAGATCTTTCAGAATGGCAGTATTATTATCTCTTTCTTGGTCCATGTTATTCTAAGAATTCTAAATGAACATTTAAGTTCAAAATCCCCAGTTTTCTTCTTTAGTGGTTGCAAAATGCTCCAGGCTCACATACCATGTTGCCACAGGAAATATGTCTGTTCTCAAACATATTACTTTAACTTGTGTACAGATTCTCTGATGGCACATGACACAACAATAACAATTACATTGCAGGCAATGACACAAAGATTGATGTGTATAAAGATTTACATGATGGCACACAACAGAACAATGAACATGAAAATTACATCAGAGAATTGGGGGGGGGGGGGGGGGGGGGGGGGGAAACAATAATCATCTTTATCATGTTTCCTTCCACACTCCTTTACTTCTTAGCTGTTTTTGGCTAGTTAAAACATACATACACATTGGGAATGCACTGATAAACTCGAAGTGGGCATGCATAAAAAAGGTCTATGTTTTCTTCTGAATTACTGAGTTAAAAACTTTTTCAATTTAAAATTTCACAAAAGAAAAATAGACTGAATGACTAAAAACATCAGACATAATACACTGTACTCAAAGCATAACCATCTAGTGGTTGGATAATGTGTGCTGATCCATTGATATAATACTGTATACTAATACTTTGATCAATTACTTTGTACATGATCATAACAACTTTCTTTTTAAAAAAAATAATAAAATAAAAAAAACTGGAGAAATTAAGTAAGCAATGAACATTGATTTGCTCTGCACAAAATGAGTCAGAAACAGTGGCTGCAAGCAATGTTCAACACAAATGAGCTATTTCATAAGCAACTGGATCGTGTACATAGAATTTGGTCTTCATATAAAAACTTTCTTGAAAATTAACTTTAACCATGATGAAAGATACTTAAATTGCCAATACACTTTGAGTATTATTATATAAGAGAAAAAAAATTAGCCCCGTAATTTAGGAAAAATATACGAAAAGATGCAAAAACACATTATTCCTAAAAGAACAGCTATGAAAAGGTGGTTAAAGATTCTGTTGAAAACCATTAAAAAGAGAAAGATTGAAAGCAGAGATGCAAGAAAAAGACAGTTTACGCACAAGGATATCAAATAATTGAGAAAGAAAAATGCTAGCATTGAAGATCCATTAAAGGCAACTTTTGATCTAATATGAAAATCTAATGTGATAACATTTATAAGATCTAATATGATAGACAACATGTAGAAGAACTAATATGACAGACACGTTGTAGAAGATCTAAAATGATAGACAATAAATAGAATATCTAATTTGTCAGACACCATGTAGAACAGTGTTTCCCAACCTTTTTTGTGCTATGCCCCACCTAAGCCTTTCTAAAATCTTATGCCCCCCCCCCCCCCCCCCAACATATGCATCATTTTTAATATTCAAAAATTGAAATGTTCACTAAAGAAAGTTGAATGTTATTTAGAAGGGCTCACGGTTCCCAGAGGGGCCAGAGCCCCCCCCCCCCCCCCCCCCCCCTCCCCCAGGTCCCGCGTCCCTGTGTGTCGGTTGTTGGGTGAATTTTT
The DNA here is from genome assembly GCA_014155875.1 of Cepaea nemoralis. Classification (NCBI taxonomy): domain Eukaryota; kingdom Metazoa; phylum Mollusca; class Gastropoda; order Stylommatophora; family Helicidae; genus Cepaea; species Cepaea nemoralis. Next base: position 129,411 of record JACEFZ010028191.1, read on the forward strand.
ATATATTTTTTTTTGGGGGGGGGGGGGGGGGGGCCTTTGTGGTTACCCCAGACAAGCTGGACCCCCCGCCTCCCTCTTTTTTTGTGTGGACCCTTAGTCGCACTGTGAGCTATAGCTCACAGTGGTCCACCAGGCCCACATCTAAGGTGAAGATATGTCATGGGTTTTTATTTGATCATCCCGGCCCCCGACCAGACCAGCCGCACTACTGGGGGGAGAGCAGCAAATGTACCCGATCCTAGCCAAAGGACCGATAGGTTTTAGGAAGAAATCACTAGGACATTATTGAGCAAACGCAGTAAGTAAATTTTCAAAACATATAATGGAGAACTGAAATTCAAGTACAAAATAATTTTAATGAAAGATTTTTCTACATTATTTTAATTATTAGTAATTATTTAAATTTAGTGAGATCCTTGCGCTTGATGCTTGCTGCAAAGAGATTTTATGTCAGGTTCCAATTTAGTTAACTTCAGTCTCAAGTCTCTCCGTTTTGTTATATCCAGCCGATTTCTTCCATTTTCGAATTGCCCCCCTTAACAACCAAATTGCCCCCTTGTGGGGCGTGGGCCCCACGTTGGGAAACACTGATGTAGAAGATCTAAAATTATAGATAATAAATAGAATATCTAATTTGCTTGACACCATGTAGAAGATCTAAAATGATAGACAATAAATAGAATATCTAATTTGCTAGACACCATGTAAAAGATCTAAAATGAAAGGCAACATTGAGATTTTACTAATGTCAAATGCTAAATTCCAGTGAGTATCTGGTGCATAGATGATTGAATGAAGGTGAGGTAACTATGTAAAAAGTGTGGAGAAGTGTGGAGAGCATAGATTGCAATGCAAGCTGGGAGTAATGAGCATGTTCTTGTGATGTGTGAAAGGTACAACTTGAGTTGCATGCAGATGGTGTCTGGACACTGGAAGTGGAAGTGGACATATCGTCCAGCTGACTATGATACAACATGTGGAAGATCTATTTTGCTAGACACTATGTTGAATATTTCATTTGCTAGACAACGTCTAGAAGCTCTATTTTACTAGTCACAATGAAGAAGATCTAATTTTCTAGACATGTAAATCATTTGCTGGGACAAAATGCAGAAGATCTATTCTACTAGGAAAATGAAGACCAATTTGCTTGACACCATGTACATCATTTACTAGACAACATGTATAGATCTATTTTAGTAGGCACAATGAAGATCTAATTTGATAAACACCACTGTAAATTATCATCCGTTACCAATTTGACTACATAGGGACAGGGCCAGTCTTCATACCTGTCCCACCTAGACTAATCAATCACACATGTCATATTTCATATAGATCTGCCTTACAGCTTCACAACACTAAACACAATACACTTGGTTGAAAGGAGCCACAACTTATGAAATCTGTGATGTCTGCTTCTTATCAAATCAGGGATTTTTAAAAAAATGAGGTTGCAGGTGTCGCAGAGATAGAGGACCATCAAAAATGTAGAGATATCTTTTAAAAGCGTATTAAGAAAGTAAAGAAAGCTTTTCCACACCGTGAAACATATTGGTCTATGGACTAGTCCCATATTTGTTGTACGAGGGTAAGTTAATAAGTAAGTCACAAATGGCTGTAGAAAAATAACTAAATATGATAACTTGAAACAAGTTTATTTTTATACATACATTGTCTCTTTATTTCTCAACATAATTTCTACCAACATTGATGCACTTATCCCATAGTTTTATCGGTCCTCCAATACCGGCTGAATATAACGATGTGCTTTGTTTTTATTTACCAGCTATCCCACAGAACTGTGTGACTTACTTATTGACTCGCCTTCGTAACTTTTTCTACCCAGCTATGCTCCGCTTTACGGGATAAACATTTGTCAGCCTAAACACTGAAAACCCACTTTGGCGGGAGACATTTTGCGAATGACGCCGAAGTTGAATGTGAAGTGAAAACGTGGTTTAGAAAACAGAGCACACAGTTCCAGTTTGGGATGACTGATAAAACAATGGGATAAGTGCATCAATGTTGGTAGAAATTACGTTGAGAAATAAAGGGACAATGTATGTATAAAAATAAACTAGTTTCAAGTTATCATATTTAGTTATTTTTCTACAGCCATTTGTGACTTACTTAACTTACCCCCGTAGACCAATCCACACCATATTGGTAATGGTCCATTCATCACTGTGCCATGCCGATAAGCGTGGGCGGTCATGTTTTGCCATCTCACTCGATCACCAGAGTCATGGATCAGCTCCGTGTTTCTGTCTCGACCATGACATGTGGCCAAGCCATCCAGGTATTTACTTCTCGGTCTTCCCCTTGGTCTCTTCCCTTCGATCTTGCCAAATTTCACCAAGTTCTCCAATTCATTTCTTCTCATAACATGTCCAAAAATTTTGACTGTCTACGTCTAATGTCTCTAATCAGTTTATGATCATTTGTTTCTCAAAGGACTTGTTCATTGGTTCTTCTGTCTGTCCATGGTATTCAGAAACCACATTTCCACAGACATCAGATATTTTTCAGCTTGTCTGCTCTTTGTCCATGCTTCACATCCATACAAAAGTAGAGGTTCTGTGTAGCACTTCAACACACTTTTTCTCGTTTCAATTTTATTGGTCAGTATGTTTTTTATCTTGCAAAAGGCTACCTTCGCAATGGCAATTCTTGTTATAATTTCTTCATCAGATGTTATGACTGTTCCAAGATAACTGTACTGATTCACTTGTTTAAGAATATGCCCATTTACGTGTATATTACATTGTGGTATTTTCTTCTTCCCAATGACGACCATAATCTGTGTCTTCTTACAATTCATTTCTAACCCTAGTTGTTCACTGTGTGCAACAACCGCATCTACCAAATGTTGCAGGTTCTGTTCATTGTCTGCAATCAAGGCTGTATCATCAGCATATCTAATGTTATTGATGCCTCGACCCCCCCCCCCCCCCTCTCCCAATGTTGATTCCTTCCATATCTTCTATATTTCTTAAAATATTTTCACTGTAAATGGAAAAAAAGATCTGGAGACATTACACATCCCTGTCTCACACCTCTCTTAATAGGCTGATATTGACCTACTTCATTACCAATTCTTATGGCAGCTTGTTATTTCCAATATATGTTTTTTACAAGTCTAAGGTCTTTTCCATCAATTTGTAGATCTTCAAGCATCCTTATCATGTCGACATTTCTCACTTTATCGAAAGCCTTTGTGTAGTCAATAAAGCAAAGGTGTAGATCTTTGTTTACTTCTATAGAACGTTCAATTACTCTTCTCAGTATATACACAGCATTTACTGCACCCTTATCTTCTACAAACCCACATTGTTCCTCTCCTATTTCAGGTTGTATTTTCTTCCAAATTCTTTACATGATAATTCTTAGCAAAATCTTCATGGTACATGGTACTAGTCCCATATGTAGACCAATCGGCACTCGATGGATGATCTAGTCAATACTGGCTGCTTTTACTTCCCAGAACACTTCCTGGTATCCACTTAGGTTTGGTAGATCTGGGAGACCAGGTCATTCTTAAAATCTGTGTTTTAAAATGCCCACATTGATGGGGATTCAACTATCTGACAACCAGGCTGACCCCAAGCTAAAACACTAATCTTAACATAATACATAATTAATAGTAATGTCCCCTTAAGTTTAAAAAAATGAGATCAATCATGGGCATCTACAACATCCATCCAAACTGACAGATCACTCTTATTTACAATACTTTGAGTTCGTGTTCATTTCTTAATTAAAGCATTGGGGTGGGAGGAGGGAGGAGAGGAGGAGGAGAAGAAGTGTGGGACTAGAAATCCACATCTTTCACACAAGTTGTGGCTCGGCACACACATAAGATGTGCCTAGGTACAATAAAAAGTTGTGGCTTGGTACAAACACACAAGTTGTAGCTCCGTACAAACACACAAGTTGTGGTTTGGTACAATGACAAGATGTGGCTTGGTACAAACACACAAGTTGTGGCTCAGTACAATAAACACACAAGTTGTGGCACAGTTCAATAAACTCACAAGTTGTGGCTCAGTACAAACAAGCACATTGATTGTAGTTCAGAACAAACAATAGCATATGAAAGATCTGGATACTCTTACTTACAATCCTCGCAGTCTGGAATATACTATGTTAGTGAATTAATGTTCTCACTCAAAAGCAAATTAGTTGTAGGCGTGCTGATGTGTGGGAAGCATGTTTCATTTTATGAATATACAAATTTGAAACAATAAATAACAGCTGGAAATAATAAACACAGAAAGGAATAGTAATTAATAACTAAAACAAAATTAAGAAAATTTACAAAATAATTAAGAGTCATAACATTAAACAAATCACATAATGAAAACCTCAACAGATGTCTGATGCGCATCTGATTGCAGACTAAATACAATTTTCTGAATGGAATATGGATTATACTAAACATGATGAATAAAAGAATGGATGGTGCAGAATGTTTAATAATAAATAAACTAAATGGTGAATTTACAGGAAGCATGACTGATTAAAACTGAACAACAAAGCTTGTCTTATCTTTGGCCAACAGTTGCAAATGATAACGTTTAACGAACAGAACAATTAGGTGTGCTTCTGTGCTGGGCTACAGACATCGCAGTATATTTTCAAAAGTGTTCAGCCATCATTCTATGGCAGCTGTTACATATCTGGCTCACAGACTAGCTGAAATAAGTTGGGTTCATGTGCAAACTGTAATATCTATTTGGTTCAAAGGCTAAATTAAACATATTTGGTTCATAAGCTAACTGAAATGTATTTGATTCAAAGGCAGACTGAAATGTATTTGATTCAAAAGCAAACTGAAACGTATTTGGTTCAAAGGCTAATTGTAATATATCTGGTTCATAGGCTAACCATAATAAATATTCAGTGCAAGGGCTAACATAGAGCCAGACACTGAGAAAGTCAGCTAAGTGGAGAAACACTTTCCAGATATATATCAATAAAATAGGAGACAGAGGCTTACAGATATGATGGCATCCGCCTATGAAGTCTTTCAGTCATAGGAAATACACCACGTGTGATCAACTACTGTCTGAGGTATGAAGCGATGCATCATGTGTTAGCTACTATCCAAGAATATTAAGCAAAGCACCATGTGCAATTTGGCTCTGTCTGTGTATCAAGCAATGCACCATGTGTGATCAACTACTGTCCTTGCGTTTCAAACATAAATCTAGCTTTTGGTATAGTGACATGTTAAAAACATCATCCCAGCTTTCAGCCTGAATAATGTGACATGACAAACAAAATTAAAACTAACAAGCCAAAAACATAAGAAATATGTTTTAAAAATACATCTCAATATTCTTACCAAGTTTAGCGTAGGCAGCCTGCCATTTGCGTGTGAAGTCGTCCAGGTCTGACTTAATTGCCTGGGCTGTGTCATACTGTCTGACTATCTGCTCACCCAACATTCTCATTCTATCGATTCGTTCTTGGTGTGCCTGCATAGCCTTCACCTTCACCTGGGTTTAAAACATTTTCCGTTGCAACAATACAACTCACTCTACCTCAAGCAATTCAATAAATATGAAATAATTACTACAAACAAATACTTCATTGAATGATTCAGTCCACATCAGTGATTCCCAAACTTTTGTGCACCGGCTTCTTTAGTCTATGAAACAGATGTAGCATTCCAACTCTCTACATGCACACAAAATCATAACACTTGTTAGTATCAGGTCTACTGCAAATTCAAAACCTCCCAGTTCTGCCGCCTCCCTTAGATCTGTCCATTGTTAAAAGGGATTTATGGGGTTTACTATTGATCACTTTTAGAGCCACTGGTCTATACTATTTTTTATTTTCATATCCTATTTACAGGACACTGCAGTCAACACCAGCAATTTTCAGCTGCTGTTGATGTCTTGGCAAGTTTTACGTTCAGTAGTTTGCCATTGCCTTCTGAACGACCGGCTCACATACCTTGCTGTAAGAAACCAATGCGACGTGATCCACTGCCGAATCTTGCGTGGCTGTGTTTCGTACATGGTTATATGGGATTACAAACATCGTCCTTATCCCCTTCACCATGGAGACTATTTAGCATCATATATTTATCTCATACATCCCACTATTATTAAAGAACAATTGAAAGTTCTTTGGTCAAGTAGGGAATAACTAGTCAAATAGGGAATAACTAGTTGTGTAGGGAATAACTAGTTGTGTAGGGAATAACTAGTCGTGTAGGGAATAACTAGTCGTGTAGGGAATAACTTTGGTCATTTTGGGAATGACTGGTTGTTTAGGGAAGAACTCTGGTCATATAGGGAATAACTCTGGTCATATAGGGAATAACTCTGGTCATGTAGGGAATAACTCTGGTCATGTAGGGAATACCTCTTGTCATGTAGGGAATAACTCTGGTCTTGTAGGGAATAACTCTGGTCATGTAGGGAATACCTCTGGTCATGTAGGGAATACCTCTGGTCATGTAGGGTAGGGAATAACTCTGGTCATGTAGGGAATAACTCTGGTCATGTAGGGAATAACTCTGGTCATGTAGGGAATAACTCTGGTCATGTAGGGAATAACTTTGGTCATTTTGGGAATGACTGGTTGTTTAGGGAAGAACTCTGGTCATATAAGGAATAACTCTGGTCATGTAGGGAATAACTCTGGTCATGTAGGGAATACCTCTGGTCATGTAGGGAATAACTCTGGTCATGTAGGGAATAACTCTGGTCATGTAGGGAATAACTCTGGTCATGTAGGGAATACCTCTGGTCATGTAGGGAATAACTCTGGTCATGTAGGGAATAACTCTGGTCATGTAGGGAATAACTCTGGTCATGTAGGGAATAACTCTGGTCATGTAGGGAATAACTCTGGTCATGTAGGGAATACCTCTGGTCATCTAGGGAATAACTCTGGTCATGTAGGGAATAACTCTGGTCATGTAGGGAATAACTCTGGTCTTGTTGGTAACAACTTTGGTCTTGTTTGGAATAACACTGGCCATGTAGGGAATAATTGAACAATTTGTTTGAAGACAATGTAAGAAGGAAACACAAGGACTATTGCAGGACATGGCAACATAGAAAAGAACAAACAAGCTAGGCTGAGATCCTTGCAGCAAATACAAACTCTAATTACTAAACCTCACAAAATCCACAGTGGTATATTGCTGGTCAGCATAACAGTTCTTACATAACAAGGGAAGACAAATGGACCAGAAAAATATGCATGCAACTTCTCTCTCTCTCTCTCTCTCTCTCTCTCTCTCTCTCTCTCTCTCTCTCTCTCTCTCTCTCTCTCTCTCTCTCTCTCTCTCTCTCTCTCTCTCTCTCAGAGATGAAAAGTAAACATGTGAAAAACAAGCCCAAAGAGAAATAAGAAAACTAAGATAAGTGACATCAAGTTTTACACTTCTATATCCGGCATGGCACATGATTGATTGATTGATTGATCTTTAAGACACTGGCCAGCTCTCTAGCACAGCTGCTGGGATTTGGAAGCAGACTGCCTAACATTGGTTTACTTACAATGGTATGAGTACCGGTTGTTCAGAAAACAATGGCAAACTACTGAACATAAAATTTGTCTAGGAATCATACACAAAACCTTTAAGACACCAAACCACAACAACAATTAGGAAACCCTATATTTGATGACCATTATAGAAAACTTTAGGAGCCGTGACAGTGCAGTGGATGGCATTCTTGTCTGTGCCCAGTGATCATGTGTTCAAATCCCCTTTAAGGTTGGAATTTTTTTTATTTGTAACTAACCTGGGTTCCTATGGCAACCCAGTCTAAAATGGGTATCAGCAAATGTTTTGAGAAGTAAAGGCAGTTCATGCGATACTGACTACATCAACTAGCAAGTGTTGATTGGTCTATAAAAGTATGGGCCTTGCACCATATACTCAATATGCATGAAGATGGGAAAAATAGTTCTTTTCATTGTCTTTTTTATATAGTCAACTTTACAGGCTTGGTTTCAGAACTAGTGACTGATTCAGAAAACTATACATACATGTCAATGTATAATCATCATCTAGTGCCTTGATGAATGGCATGAACAATCATGGTTCTCTACTTTTTATAATCTCCTACAAAATGTATCAATTCATGTACTAAAATTTGTCCATGACAGTGAAAGGATGTCAAGACTTTCCTCTTGTTTTATTCTGTCTCCCTTTTCGTAAATCTTTCCAGCTAGACAGTATATTCCAGGTTTTTTTGTCTCATAATATTGCAAACTATGTTGAATACTCTTTTATAGGGTTTGCAACAACTTATCTTTGTGTCTTTGCCTCTTTCAGAACATTTAAATTACTCATGTTCGCTAAAATATTTTGATGTTTTTACTACTTGGAAATACAGGTAACTCATCTCATCTCATCATGTTCCTCTTGTACCTTGCGGTGTCAAGGTAAAGTATAAAGAGAGGTAACTATGAAACAGAACTATCAGGAAGCTTCACGACCAGTCTAAGGCTGAAATATTCCGATCATGCTTTTACTTATTAGCCAGTGACGCTTCCCTTAGAAGATCAACAAGGATAACACTACACTACAAATCATACCTTGCATTGATCCAACTGCCGAGTAATTTCAGGAGCATCATCTGCAATACTGTCAGCAGAGCTGATCCATTTCTCATAGACAGCCATGAGATCCTGCAATGCAGAGAGCTCAGCATAGAACTTCTTCATCTCAAAGTTGAGCTCCACTTTGGTTTGTGTGTCTGCCAGCTTGTCATTCAGTCTCTCCCACCTTTCCTCCAAACCTCTGATGACAATGTTCATCTTGTCCTGTGGCTCTCCAGCTGTGAAAAGAAAACATATGCTTATCTTCACTGCCTTTCATAGGGAATTGTAGTAAAGTTGTGGATAATTCAATGGCTTGCCAACATAAAGATCTGCATTCAAAACTAGTTGCAGACAGACATGCAAGAAAGGCTATAATGAGTATCTAATACTGTGCAAAATATAGTGATGAGGTAGATTTTATAAGAAAAATAAAATAACTCGACATTCATTAAGTTAATCGCTGTCGACCCCGGCATTGTTTGGCTGTTTGTGATTTCTTGGCAAGTTTACGTTTAGTAGTTTGCCATTACTTTCTTAATGACTGTCACTCATACCATTTTATGAAAACCAATGCAATGTGGTCTGCTGTCAAATCACCCACAGCTGTGTTTTGAACGCAGTATGTGGGATTATGAATTGCTTCTGTAACCCCTTTGCCACAGAGCCGACATTCATTATTAAGCCTTGAAAAGTACACCAGTCTTTATATGTTTTGCATGTGTTGCTGTGTGTATGTGAGAGATAATGTCATAGTGGATTTGGTTTAGAGATGTATTTCAAATTACCAATTTTAAGCTCTGTAAGAATGGTCTGGCCCAGGGTCAGAAGTCTCTGCACATCAATCTGTCTTGTGTGAACTGAGTTTTCTGTATCCTGAGAATGACAATACAAATAAATTTATAATTAAACAGATTCTCAAGCACACATTTGATCAAACACAAAGAAATGAAGTGAGATATCTATAATAAATGTGAAAGATCATATGTTACATACAAGACAACTAGAAAAATTGAGTGAAGACAGTAGATGGTCCCCTCACCACATGTGGCATTCCAGTATGTGAAGGGCTATCACTATCATCACTGAAAAGCAGCAGAAGACAAGCCAAGATGAAGAAGCGAGAAACCTGCCCCAAAGGCTGATAAACTTAGCAATTTTGATGCTCAATTAAGTAGCTCCAACAATGATAGAAGATGAATTATGAAATTTGATGAAGCTGGATGGAGAATACGATACACACACACATCGTGATTGTAACTGACTCATAAAGCATGCTGAGTAGGGTGAGGACAGGCAAGCTTCGTGCCGAGTGGCTTGCTTCGCTTCGGAAGTCACGGGTGGCAAGCATCGTCTGGATCTTTTCTAGGGGCATGCTGGTGTGCTGGGGAATGAACAGGCAGACAGGTTGGCTGGCTCTGCAAAACTTGGTGGAGTATTGATGCATGATAAGGCAGACGTGGTTGTGGCCTTGTGAAAGCACGTGTACACCACGGAGGAGCAAATGGATCACCATGGTCTGACAAGAATGCGACAGCGTGGAGTGACGAGGGGATCTGGCCGATGCTCGACACTTAGAGGAAAGGCGAGACGCACATATAATCAGATTGCTACTGGTACTATTGAGGTTGCAACTCTTCGCTGGTTTCTGAGGATGGGGACGGAGCGCTTATGGGAATGCCCCGAATGCTGTGATGTTGGTTCCTAAATCAATCAATCAATGAATTATGAAATAAAGCTCATGGTGTCTGTTTCAGACATGGATATAGAAGCTTGATGAGTCTGGACTTCATATGTACTGTATGTATGATGTGTGGTGACCAGCTGTCTTCCCTACTGTATTTCTTTACAGATATATCTCTGGTTGCCATTTGATGAAGCTGAGTAACCTGACGAGGATGAGGGTCTGTGTACTTTTTTGAGTGAAACTACAACAGAAGAAGAGGCAACCTTGGGTTACCATTGCTGATATGTAGATAATACTGAACAAACCTGGATTAGAACTCTTTGCTCTTCCACAGTGAAATTCTCCTGCGGATTCTCAGATACAAGCAGCTGCAGGGTTGCTTCTGTCCGGTCCATCCAGTCCAGAAGATTCTTCAGGGCAAGATCAAACTCTGTTCTGGAAGCAGATTCTACACGACGCTTTTTGGAAGAAGATGATGTAGAAAATGTTTGTGCAATTTCTGCCTCATGTGAATCCTCCTCATAGTAATCGGATATCTTGGACAGTTCCACTCCAGAGTTTGCAATCTGAAAATTCAGCAAAAAGAAAAGATTGTTAACTCTATAACACAGTAGTCTTCTCTTGTTACTTTTTTAAAAAAAATCTCCCACTGGAAAATAGACCCTCAGTCAATTCATGCCAAGCTATCCTATCTTTTGTCATGTCTTCCCCACTTTATTAATCTGTCTCTAGATCTTTTCATGTGTTTTTAGATCTCCTTCTTTTCCCATAGATGTTCCAGAGAAATGACTTTCAAGTGATACAATTAACAGGTTTTTTAAACTTGTGCCCTATCCAGCACCATATTATTTTTCTCAAGTCTTGATTCGCTAGAATTTATCTAGTTCTCTGGATATGTTTCGCATCATTGATTCTGTCATACCATTTTAGTTCACCTAAACTGCAGTTACCAGTTAATGAATGTTTGTAGTTTATTACTCATTGCTTTAGTCATTTCTCATGTCTCTGATAAATACAGTTCTGATTTGACATGAGAAATATTCTAAGTTTGTGAAAGTAAAAAGAAATGAAATCTAACATCAAAATTCTCTAGTGCTACGAAAGCGCCTCTTACCTTGTATAATCTTATTTCATAGCACCAGAGAAATATTTGACATTCATTTTACAATACCCAGAGACATGAACTCTTGAAGGACGAAAGGGCTTTGGTATTTGTGATGCAGGATTTATCCCTTTATGTGAGTTTTCAGTTTATTATAGTATAATGGTCAGTCACATTTATGTTAATAGAGTCCCTGTTAAAAACAAACTTTACTGCCTAAAGGACCTTGCGATGTCTGTGGGGGTAGGGTGGGAGGGGGGCATGGTGCTTGAGCGTTAACAATTTAGGTCACCTAGCTAGTGCAGTTGCCACTAAAAGTAGGTTAGGGTTTTTGTTTTTTTCCCCCAACAGAAAAAAAATATGGAGAACATGGCATTCTACCCACTTGACTAGTGGCTCCTCAAAAGAGTCCCTAATGGCAGCAAAATATATTAACACTAACAGGTACGTCGTAAAGGTAACTAAGGAGGGTTAGTGTCGGCTGACTACCCAATCCCATAGAAAACTTGAGCTGTCACATCCAACCAACCATGAACAAATCTAAAGACAAGAAAAGAAGAATACCTCAGCCAACCATGATGAAAGGAGGTTCCTCTGGAGAAGGTATGATGCGATGCAGAGAAAGCCACAAGGAGTCTGGATCGCCAACTCACCTCTTTCCACTGAAGAAAATCTACTGAATTGGCACCTGGCATTGTAGAACTGTGCATGACTTTGGATAGACAGCAAATTGTGGACAAAATGAAACAGATGGTGAACCTAAAAATATGTGGAGAAGAGAAAGATACAGAGATGAATAATATGGGGAGGACATGTAGGTAGCTTCAGGAGATAGCAAAAGATAGGACCATGGAGGATAAATGACAGCAGAAGAAGAATAACGGTAAACTATATCCACATGTTTTCAAAGAATAATAGTACTAAAGCAAATATTTCAAAACTATAAACAGGACAAGAATGAAACCAAAACTTTGGTAACAGTTACTGGAACCAAATACTAATTTATCGTGTTTTAGGATTTCAGTCAGAAGGGCAACTATAATCAAATTTAGTCATCTGGTGAATGATGAAAATTGCTTTAATGGCAAGTCACAGATACACACAACAATACCAAGGCTTTTGTACTAACATAACATATTGAATCCGTAATACGACTGCAATAAGTATTTTTATTTTAATCTCCCAGGTAAGTTTTTTAAAAAGAATCATGCTGATGCCGAGGTTAGGGGTTAAACCCCTACTTACACTGGACAGCTGGACTAAAATGTTGACGTGTCGTTCTTGACTTGGGGATGTAAATTACAAGTACCTCTGAAGTTGCAGTGGGTTCGCCTGATGGTGAGAGACACTGTTAATAGGGAAAGCTAATCTACACGCTAAATTCAGTCCATCACTACTATAAATAGTGTGTATGGACTATGCTTGAATTCAAAGCGAACGAGCGCCAAATAAAAAAAAAAATCAAACAAACCTCTTTGCTTTGTGACTCCATATCCTGCACAAGCTTCTCCCATCGTTCCTGGAACTCTTCCAAGAGAGAGGAAATTTTGCTGATAGCTATTTGGTTATCAACAACAGTCACTATCTGCTGGCCACATTCGTTCAGGGCATCAAACCGTCTCACCTGCTCCACCATGTCATTTTCTATAGACTGAAATGAAAATGTAAGTGAGATAACTGAAGTGGCAAATAGAACATTAATAACTAACTCAACTTATTCTATATCAAGCATTAAATCCTAAACAATGGTTGATACAATCATGGGAGTATTTCCTTGATTCAATCTATAAGTAAGTAAATGCTCAATGATGATTAATATAATCATGCAGATATTTTACTGATTCAATCTACAAGTAAGTACGTAAATAATCAATGATGATTAATACAATCATTTCCTTGACTCAACTTTAACCAAGTGTTAGATATATGAACAAAGACTATTACAGTCATTTAGATATTGTCTTGGCAAATTCTATACCAAGCATTAAATGCTTAACAATGACTTTGAATATTTCACTGACCCATTCTATGCCACACAGCATATGCTGACAATTAATACAATCCTTGAATATTTTTGGATAATTTCTTCACTCATTCTATACTAAAGAAACCATTGAAGCTTTAATCCTTGTCTTATTTTTTTTTCTTTTTAAGTGTGTACTATAAAATAAAATATTGCATGTCTTTGCATGTCGTGATCAATCCAAGGTTAATTTTCTAAGCAATTTTACATTCAGTAGCTTGTCATTGTTGTCTGAATGAGAAATGAACGTTTAAGTCCAACTTAATGCCAGTACAGGGATTGAATCCCCTACCCAGGCATCAGCAAACTAGAAATTTAAAAACTACAGCGCTGTTATCCTTATGGCCATAACTACTACACAAACCTGAATTTTATTAAGTGTGTTACTGAGATCTGAGATGTACAATTCTAGTCCACTGTCTGCACTTACTCACCTTGAGGTACTTGACTTGACTAATGACTTGATCAACAGTGCTCAAATCTGAAGCTCTCATCTGCTGAAGAATTCCTTCCTTTTCTGTCAACCAATCATTGAATTTGGCTTGTTCATCTGCAAACTGTTGCCATCTCATTAGAAGTTCCTGCAGCAAGAGCCACTGCTCTTCCATCCAGTGACAAATGTGTGCCCATCTCTTACCCAGTACTTCAAGTTGTTTTTCCATGGCAGCACTTGCTGTAAAGAGGGAGAACAGCTGTAGTTATTAGGATTATTCAAAAAGCTGAGCTTAGCATGGTTATGATGCTGACCTATTTCTAGACTTTAGCTTTTTAAGACATTTCTATTGTATATTTTCTTGTTTTCTTATTATGACACACTAATCAGTTCATGTCCTCTATAATATGATGGCAAGCTTGTAAAATGCTATCTCATCATTAACCTTATGAAGAACATGTTAGTTTGTAACATACCACCTTTTCATTCGTTCTCAAGAACATGTTGGTAAATGCATAAAATGCCACTTCATTATTTTATGTTCTCAGGGACATATTGGCGAGTTTGTGAAATGTTAACTTCATTATATGTTCTCATGGAGATGGTGTGTGAAATGTTAACTTCATTATATGTTCTCAGGGAGATGGAGAGTTTGTAAAATAATTATCATTGTTTGTTCTCATGAACAGATTAAGTTTGTAAAATGCCACAATCATCGTTTGTTCTCTAAACCATAATGTGCTGGGCAGGTATTAGGTAGAAGAAAGACATGGAAATGGTCAAAGTAACACTAAACAATATGTAATGCTTCTTACATGTGAATAGTTAAAGTTACAAACTAAAACTGAGAGCAATCAAGGGTACATTCACACTGCATTACTGTATGGTGAAGAAATAGGGACAATGGATAATCAAAGTGAGGGTGACAATGAAGGTACCAAATGTGATTGTTTAAATGACCAGGGTGAATATTGTGGCAAGAAAAGAAAAACAAAGAGGCATTACAGAAAGTGGTAATGAAAAAATTACTAAATGAGATCAAGGTAAGAAAAGTAAGCTACTTCTGTCACACGAGGAGACACCACTCCTAGTTAAAGACTAGTTCTGTAGGAAAAATGGATAGAAAGTTTCTGGGAGGAAGACAATGTTACAAGTGGATGTGCAATATCAAGATGTGAACAGGAATAAGCTTGTAGAATGCACAGTGAAGATGTATGACAGAGGGTGTTGGAGAGCATTACAGTCGACCTTCAATGTGGAGATGGCACCCGATAATGCATAAGTCATGAATAACACACACAAATGTATAGAATAGAAGCAACAAAGGAATCTGACCAGTTTCCGAGTTAGTATCATCCACAACCACAACCATGTTCTGTAAGCCATCTACTTTCTTCTGCTGCTCCTCAAGGCTCTTCTGTATAGCCTGAAACAAAACAGAAGCAGTTCATAAATGCTTCAAATATATTTATAGTGTTCATATTTGAAAATTGTGCTTCTCTTAACCTCGATCACGTAAGACAAGATTTCTGGTGAATAAATACATTCTGTATAATTAATAACTTCAAAATCATTTGTTGTTGTTGATATCTTCAAAATCGTTTGTTGTTGTTGAATATTCAAAATCATTTGTTGTTGTTATCTTACAAATCATTTGTTGTTAATATCTTAAAAATTGTTTGCTTATATTCTTTTAGATCCCTTCACTGTTGATAATCCTGAGTTGACTGGTGAAGGCGTCCAGCCTATTTTCCTTTTTGTAAAGCCAAAAACAAAATGTCTGATTACAACACGCATAAAACGGGCTACAATTGATCACAGTCCTGGGGAATTTGTTTATAAATTAGAAAAGCTGCCCACAATAAAATATACATTTCATGCAGAACTGTTCATTGATGTTGAAGACAAGGAAAACTACTGCAATCAACTTCAGAGTTAGTTTACGGGCAGACACAAAGCTACTTGGTATGGTGAATTTACATGTTCAATCAACTTCATGCCAGTTTTTGGGTTGAATGATGTGATATCACATGTATGAAGAGCTCACCATGATAAAAGTGCATTGATATTTGGATAGTGATCATAAATTCACCACAGCTGAGAAAAGATTGATTTCCCCAAAATGCCTCTAGAGTCCACATTACTTGCGAGATAAGAGAACCATTAAACTCACCTCACCTACTGCTGTGATCACTTCAAACCTCCACAGCAATGTCTTCTACAAAATTATTATTTTCATTTATTTAGACTGCATTTAGCTAATAATAACTTTCTATAACTGATACAAACTGTTAATGTATTTGACAGTTCTTATAACATTCATGTATATGTAAACGATACTAAAATTGTTTAACAGTGTTCCTAAATAAAACACACAAATGTTAATGTCTTTAACAACTGTTATATCATTCATGCCTATATTCATTTGTTGGGTGGTTGGTTAATCCTTTATAACACAGCTTTAACTCATCTGAGGCACTGGCATTCACGTCCTGAAAATGTCTTGCTTCTAGTGAAGTGAAGTGGCATAAAGACTTTTCTCCTGACTCCGTACTGAAGTAGTACCATACCCACTGGTGTCTATAGCAGAACTCTCATCCCCTTCTCCAACCTCAGAAACCATCAGGGGGGTGTAGAAGACCTGAAGGACTCAAACTTCAGATCTGCCCAGGGGCATATCAAGACATAAATAGGTCATGGCACACAGCACGTACATACAGACAGACTGGCTGGAAATAAGCCAAATAAATGTTTCCTCTGAATGTCTTAGGTGTTTCATTCCCAAAAGGTTCCATTGGCCTGAAATAGGACTAGATGCTAATGTTTCCTCTAAATGTTTTAGGTATTTCATTCTCAGCAGACTCCAACCATTTGGCTGGAGGGATTATGTACATATAAAGAATATTAACATGAACAGCTTTTCATAATTCAGGAGATAGCAAAAGATAGGATAACTGGGTGTAGTTTGGTTGAGGGCCTTTACCCCTATGGGGGATAAAAAGCAGAAGAAGCACATTAACAGCTTCCCCAATTCACACAAATATAAAAACTGTTAAATATGCATAATTATTATAATAAAGGGTGTATTTTTAATGACTGTGCAGTGTTTGAAAATATTGCCGGTCCAAGTTTTGTATTTACCTATTATGTTGCATGAACTTTACAGATGGTGAATACAAAACTTGGACCGGCAATATTTTCAAACACTGCAGTCATTAAAAATACACCCTATATTCATATAAACAATACTAAATTTTTACAACCTTCTTTTTTTATTCTTTATAACCCAATGGGGCATAGGCCTGCATGTAGCTCACACCAAACCATCCTGTCTTTTGCTACTTCCTGCAGCTTCCTCCATTTCCTGCCCATATTATTCATCTGTCTTTAATAATATTCTCCATGTGTTTTTAGGTGTCCCACTATTTTGTTAACCATGTGGGTTCCAGACAAGGATATGTCTGGTTGTACTATTCATTGGTTTTCTCAATGTGTGTCATAATTTAAAAAAAAGCTTGCATAATTAACAATTTATACACATAAACAGCATAACATTTACATAGCTTTCTGAAGTGCATATCAGATGTCCTCCCAAGTGCTGGAGAGTATGAGAAAAGCCATGATAGGCTCAATTCAAAGAAAGGAAATATCCACTGCATCCTAAAGTGCTAGAGAACAGGTAACACACAAGAGGTGGCAAGCACTGCTATGGAGACCGACTATCTACTGGAATAAGTGGACAACTCTACACCTGAGTATGGCAGGTGCTCACTTTTTCTGACAGCCAGAAATTGCTGTCAAAGGCAGAGATTCCCAATCATCTTTCTGAGTGTGGTAAACAAGGGAAAACCACTATATTGTCTTACCAAGAATAGGTTTATTAGTATATTACACATCATAATAGAAGAGTAACATGTTCTGAAACTTCATATGAGTGTTTGGACAGACAACGCTGAATTTACATATGTAAACAACATTGATATTTCTTAATACACCATTTACATTACTTTTACAGCAGATTAATCTTGTGGCTTGTTAAAAATAGATTTATTGTTGGTCTTATCCAAGGATTGATACTGTGCTGAAGGGAAACAACGACCTTGTGTTCCTCTAACTGAACTCTAATAGCTTGACAGAAAAATCTGAAAACATGCATCGAAATGGAATACATGGCCTAATGGAAAGTGTGCTCATTCTTAAATTTCTACATCGGTCAGTTGGACTAAAATGCTGATGTATCTAAATAAATTTTAAATTACTTAATAGACTTTTTAAATAACATCTACAATAGTTTAATCTTGCACCTTATTAAAACATAAAAGGTATTTCCAACTGCACTTTAGGGAAACAATTACCTTGTGCTCCTCTACTTGAGCTTTGATAGCCTCCAGGTCAGCTCCGATGACCTGCTGTTTCTCAATCCTGTCCTCCATGGCAGTCAACCAGTCACTCAAGTTGTCCAGTTGTTGCTGTTGCAGGTCCATGAGAACCTTCTGCAGCCTGAACTCACACAAGACAAAACAATAGGCACTGATTTTTGTGTTTTCTTAGCACTTGGCTACTTTCAAAAACATTTACATGAAGCAGTTGTTTACAGAAAATGCATTATAATAGACAAGACAAGTGACAGATAACGCTTATTGGGACACTACTGTAAAATGAGACATATACATATGTATATACTATGAAATGTAGTGTTAAGTGCCATTGGTGATAATATATATATATATATATATATATATATATATATATATATATATATATATATATATATATATATATATATATATAGAGAGAGAGAGAGAGAGAGAGAGAGAGAGAGAGAGAAAGAGAGAGAGAGAGAGAGAGAGAGAGAGAGAGAGAGAGAGAGAGAGAGCATCTCCCTCTCACTCTCTCCCTCAGCAGGCAAAATAGACAAAGTTAACAAAAAGTTAATGAAACAGACATGTCAAAATATGTGCTTAACAAGCATCAACATAGACAAAGTTAACGAAAAGTTAACAAATCAGACAGATGTCAAAATATGTGCTCAACACCAGGACATTTGTGGACATTAAACGAAAATCTGGAGGTTAGCATGGCCAAATGGATAAGAACACTCGTCATTAAACATCCAGTGTGCTGTTGTTGAGGTAGCAGGTTCAACTCCAACACCGTTCAGTTGGAATAAAATTATGACTTCTTGTCCTTGACTTAAGGACATAAATTACAAGTACCTCTGAAATCAGAGTGGGTTCCTCTGATGGCGAGGGACACTCGTAATAGGGATAGCTAATCCACATACAAAAAGCAGCCCAGAGCACTAGAAGTAGTGTATGTTTATGGAGAATACTTGAGTTAAAAGCAATTGATTGCAAATACAAAAACGAAGTCAGACCTACACAAGGAGCCATGGTAATGTAGTGGCTTGCATACTAGACTGTTGATCCTATACTCATGTGTTCTGATTCCCTTTTATTTTTAAATTTATATGGGCTCCCAGGTCGAACCAGTCTAAAATGGGTATTTGGATTTATTCTAGCCAGTCAAGGCGGCCATCATGGTGCTGACCATATCACCCATCTAGTGCCATTTGGTCTAAGGTATGGGACTAGCACCATATACCCAACAGACATGAAGGTGGTGAAAATGGATGTTTTGTTGTCTACGTCAGGCAACACAAAATGTAAACACTAGTGGCAGCCGCTGCTGTGCTAACTGCAGCTAGGTCAAGTGATCAATAACAGGTTAGCTAAGGGTGCAAATGAAACCAACATGTGTGAACAAATGCTCAGCCGTGTATTCTTCCTAACGAAGATAGAAACAGTGTGTTTAACATGGCAGGGTTAGAAGTTAAGTTGAATATTACTGGCTGGCTGGCTGGTTAGTGGTTGGTTGGCTGGCTGGCTGAATGGCTGGTTGGTTGATAAATCCGTTGAAAGTTGACTTTGTAACTCAAAACTGATGTACTGTATTTCAGTCCACTTGAGCACTGAAAGAGCTTGTATTTATCAGGGTGTGGATGGTGTAAATACTTTTATTCTGGCCAGGCACGAAAGCACAGAGAATGTTGCAAAGCTCTCGTTCCACTCTCAAAGCTCAGACCAGTGGAGGGTGCAAGACCAGTGGAGGGTGCAAGGCCAGTGGAGAGTACAAGACCAGTGGAGAGTACAAGACCAGTGGAGGGTACAAGACCTGTGAAGGGTGCAAGACCAGTGGAGAGTACAAGACCAGTGGAGGGTACAAGACCAGTGGAGGGTACAAGACCAGTGGAGAGTACAAGACCAGTGGAGAGTACAAGACCAGTGGAGAGTACAAGACCAGTGGAGAGGTACAAGACCAGTGGAGAGTACAAGACCAGTGGAGAGTACAAGACCAGTGGAGAGTACAAGACCAGTGAAGGGTACAAGACCAGTGGAGGGTACAAGACCAGTGAAGGGTACAAGACCAGTGGAGAGTACAAGACCGCCACTGGAACTTTATATCCACGAATAAACATAATGTGAGGTATCCAACTCAAGATTCAGGATATCACATACTTTCCGGCTGGGCTTAGACCTAGGATGGCAATGCTTCCTTTACGGGTTTTAGGAAAATGTTTGACCACCAGATCTCTTTCTCTATAGCAAAATAATGAAAGAGATCCAGGACAGACCAGAATGTGAGTTGGGGATTATACATATTCTGCGTTATTCAAGTGATACAGCATTGATAGATGAAAACGCAAAAGATCTACAACAACTGTTAGACATTGTAGTATCAGAGTGCAAGACAGGTCTATCCTTGAGTATCAAGAAAACAGAAACAATGGTTATATCAAAGAAAAAGATAACACCAACATGTGATATTATAATCGAAGGAAAAGTCTTAACTTAGTTAATAAATTCAAACATTTGAGGGCAATCATAACATTAGATGGAGATGCTTAACTGAGATTAAGAACAGAATAGGCCAAGCAAAGGTTGCATTTCCAAAGACGAAACATATGGTGTAAGTCACTTAAATAATACCATGGACAGACATAAAAGCCAATAAGCAAGTCCTACAAGAAGGAAATGAAATCTGTAAAGTGTTTAAACACAAATGTAGACAGTCAACATTTTTAGGGCACGTTATGAGAAGAAATAAACTAGAGAACTTGGTGACAACTGATAGGAGTGAAGGCAAAAGAGCAAGGGGGAGGCAGAGAAGTAATTATCTAAATGGCCTGGTCACACTGTAAGGTTGGGACAAGAACACAGCTGATCCACGATTCAGATTATTGTGTGAGATGACCACCCACGACTGACGGCACAGCACATGATGATAATGATAATCACTTCCTATGGATGTCAGAAAAATGACACTAAAATGTCAGACTGAACTTATACTGCTGTACAGTTGTGAGTCTTCGAATGTGAATGAACATATTAGAAAGAGCTTGAGGGCAACAGAAATGTGTTTTCTGGGACGAATGTTGTGAATACTTTGGAGTGCTAGAATGCCTCTAAGAGGCTAATGGAAGCAGAACATTATAAGCGACTATTTATAAGAAAGTGACAACAGAGTACTTTGGTGATATGATGGGAAGAGAGGCACCAGGGAACACTAACGATTGGGACGTTCAGCAGTAGAAGAATGAAGGGCAGACCGAGGGGACTGCTAGTGGGTGGTTTAGGTTGGTGGTCGGGATCAATAGAATTGATTCACAAACCAATGAGGTGGTGGAAGGACATGAACGCCTACGCAATCTGGCATGATACCGATTGTCAACAAATTTATACTGACTGTCAACAGATTTATACTGACTGTTCAGGGGAAAACAGGCGGGGGAGGGAGGGAGGGAGAGAGAGAGAGAGAGAGAGAGAGAGAGAGAGAGAGAGCAAGAGGAAGAGAGAAAAGAGAGAGAGAAGAGAGAGAGCAGGGGGGAGAGGATGAGAGAGTGCAGGAGAGAGAGGAAGAGACAGAGCAGGAGAGAGAGAGGGCGAGAGAGAGAGAGAAGGGAGAGAGAGGGAGAGAGGAAGAGAGAGAAGAGAGAGGAGGAGGAGGAAGAGAAACAGAGAGAGGAAGAGGGAGAGAAGAGAGAGAAGAGAGAGAGCAGGGGAGAGAAGATGAGAGAGTGCAGGAGAGAGAGGAAGAGACAGAGAGCAAGAGAGAGAGAGGGCAAGAGACAGACAGACAGACAGACAGACAGACAGACAGACAGACAGACAGACAGACAGACAGATAGACAGACAGACAGAGATAGACAGACAAACTTCTTACTTTTGGTTTTACAACTACATGCAGTACTATCGCACTCATTCCCTGGAGATGGCACCATCCTCTTTGGGAACAACTATTTCAAACCGTATCCGGAATTTTAACATAAAATGTCCACAATTTAAAAAGCCGGATGTTGCGCACGGAGCCCTCCAGGGAATCAAGTAATGAAACTGTAGTGAAAAGGTGCAACGTGTGCAGTTGACAGTAGGTGCGAGAGGGACTATTAGTGCCACTTAGGGAATAGATCATTTGCTGTAGAAATACGGACAGACGAAATACCGGTAGAGGTTTGGTATTCCTTGGTGTTAGATGAATTAGTAAATAGAGCGGTGGAAAAGTTCAGACAGATAGATTGACATAGCAGGTGGGTACGCTTCCCTGCCGCTCGCACAGCAAAGCAGAGAGAGGGAGAGGAGATACAGACAGACAGAGAGGAGAGAGGGAAGAGACACGGAGAGGGAAGAGACAGAGACAAAAAGACAGACAGAGACGGAGAGAGAAAAGACAGAGACAAAGAGACAGAGTGAGAAGAGGGAGGGATTGAGGGGGAGAGAGCGCCAGAGAGAAAGAGAGACAGACAGAGACATAGAGATAGAGAGAGAGAGAGAGAGAGAGAGAGAGAGAGAGAGAGAGAGAGAGAGAGAGCGAGAGATAGAAAGACAGAGAGGGACTACTTGATGACAACCGATTGCTTAACTCGTGTGCCATTCTTAAAACATGTATTCATTCGCTGCTACATATACATACACATTGCAACATCTATACCGTCAGGGAACATGCTGACTTCAACGAGATAATGGACCACCTCCACGGTTCACAAATGAAAATCGTAAATTGATTAGAGAAATTAGACGCAGTCAAAATTATTTGGACATGTTATGAGAAGAAATGGATTAGGGAACTTAGTGACTACTGGCAAGATCGAAGGGAACAGACCAGGAGGAAGACCGAGAGGAAAATACCTGGATGGCTTGGCCACATGGCATGTACGAGATAGGAACACTGAGCTGATCCACGACACTGGTGACCGAGTTAAAAGGCGAGTCATGACCGCCCACGCTTTCCGGCATGGCACATGATATATATATATATATATATATATATATATATATATATATATATATATATATATATATATATATATATATATATATATATATATCATCAACATCAAGTGCCATGCCGGCTGGCGTAGGTATTCATGACTCTCCACAGATCTCTGTCTTTGGTTTTCTGGATCAACTCTGCCGTTGATATTCCTCCATGCCACAGTCGCAATCCATCCAGCATCATTTCTCGTGGTCTGCCTCTGCCTCTCTTCCCCTCGATCTTTCCAGTTTTTACGACGTTCTCCATCGCCTCTCTTCTCATCACATGACCAAAAACAGTTGTGTGTCTCTTTCTTATTGTTGTATATAATGCTCTAGTTTCGTTAGCCTCTTTAAGGCATTCGTTGTTAAGTTACTTTGGCAGTCCAAGGAATTCGCAATATTCGTCTAAGGAACCACCCCCCCCCCCCCCACCCCCACACATGCGCGCACGTTTTTCACAACAACTAGGCCAGTGGTTCTCAACCTTTTTTGGCCCATTCCCCCCTTCACCATATTTTCAGAACGCCATTCCCCCCTTCCTATCAAAAATTTGGCCCGTTCCCCCCTTCACCGTATTTTCAGAACGTCATTCCCCCCCCCCCCCCCTTTCATATTTCCTATTAAAAAATCCCCCCACCCCTACACAATATACGTAAAAATGGAAGGTAAATGTAATAGCATATACTAAAACAAGTCTAGACATCCACATAAAACATGATTTGTGGGTCTACTTACTTTATAAAATGAGGTTTAGAAGGACGAGACATACATAACTGTGAAGTATGAAGGGAAAAACTATGTTAAGTAATCGGTTCTTGTATTAACACGATCTTGAAATGGTCTTCATCCCCCCGCCCCCCTGAAAATCCTGAAATTCCCCCCTGGGGGGGGGGGGGGGGGAATTCCCCACCGGTTGAGAACCACTGAACTAGGCTGTCCTACAGATCCAATTTCACTCGCCACGCGGCTCCAACTACATCGGTCATATGACTGACTACACTCATCACACGACTGCAATAATACTCGCGGCACAACTTCAACAACACTCGTTACACAAATCTGAGATATACTCGTTGCAATACTCACAAAACAACGCGTCATACAACTCAACTTATGCTTATATGTGTTTACCTTGTCAATGCCACAAATAAACATCTAAGATTTCCTAAACAAGTCAGTGACTTCTTCTTCTTTCGTTCGCCTAAAATATGCTTATAACTGCAATGTTGTCTCTTGTATGAATATAACAGTCTTTTTTAGTTCATTCAGCGGTCCATAGAGTTTATCTTCCACTGTTGTCTCTCTAGGCCAGAAGGTTCGCCTGGATATGTTGTAGTTTGGGCAATCCTGGAGTATGTGCTCTGCTGTCTGCGACGCCAAACCACATGTGCACATGGCTGAGTCACCAATCTTGAATTTTGTATACATGTGGTTGCGTAATCTATTGTGTCCTGTTCTGAGGCGCAGAAGTCAGTGACAACCACGCAGCAAAACATTACACAGTATGTGCTGTTATCGTTTCTCTCTCCACGACTCCTTTAACACTTACAAACCACATGTGGGTACATATAAATGTACCATTAGCCGTCATCTAAAATTGCACTCCCTCCTCATCAACAACAGCCAGCGAAGAGTAATTAATATTAATGGTACCAGCCTGATTATATGTCCGTCTAGCGGAGGAAAGGTGTAACATTCCACAAACTTCAGCAGTTCTCCGCGTTTCATTCGCTGGAAATTGATTGTCTGCATCTGCAATGTCTCATGAATAAACTTTGCTGGTTTTTTGTTTTTGTTTTGGTTTCTTTTTGTTTACTCGGTGATCCATAAAGTTTATCTTCCACTGTTGTTTATCTAGGCTAGATGGTTTGTCTAGATATATTTATTCCGAGTAGTCTTGTTATGTGATCTGCTGTTTGTGTCGTCAGTCTCCGTGTGCAGAAGAATGATTTGCTAATCTTATGTTTTTGTTTACATGTGTTTGCGTAATCGATTGTGTGCTGTTCTGGGGCGCAGAATAATATTTGTTCTTATCCAGTGGTTCTCAACCGGTGGGGAATTTCCCAGCCCTCCCCGGAAAGGAAAAAAAAAAGGGGGGGGGGGGGTTTGGGTTTCGGGGGGGGGGGGGGAGAGATTATTTCAAGATCGCATTAATACAAGAACCGATTACTTGATATTGTTTTTCCCTTCATACTTTACGGTTCTGTACGTCTCACCCTTCTGAAATTAATTTTACAACGTAAGTAGACCCGCAAATCACGTTTTATGTAGACGTCTGGGACGCAGAGGTGTTTCCAAGGCACCAGGGCCGGGTTATATACTGGCCAAGACCTATTGACGCGTCCTCGTCGAGCGTCCTGGGCAACAGGTCCCTTCGGGGTCCTGGCTAAAGTCAGTAGGATCGCCGATTCCTCCGAAGTCGGAGAGTGTCTGCCTGTACGGCGAGGAACCACCAGTCTGCACACCAATAAGCCAGACATGGGACAACGGATACTCACGCAAAACTCAGGTCCTGTATGACATCACACTGATGTTGGACAACAGGATGCCTTCATCCGACATACAGGACTTCGCGTTGGAGCTCAAGCCAACGAACACAAGCAAGCAAGCAAGCATGTAGACGTCTAGACTTGTTTTAGTATGTGCTATTAAATTTAGCTTCCATTATTACGTATACTGTGTAGGGGCGGAGGATTTTTAGGGAGGAAATACGAAAGGGAGGGGGGGGTGGGGGGGGATGACGTTCCTGAAAATGTGAAAGGGGGGGGTGCAAAGGCCAAAAAAGGTTGAGAACCACTATTATAATCTGTCCATCCATTGGTAATAAACCTGTGCTAATGTTGGTGGATTTCTGATTGTTCTACTGTGGCTGTATCTGATATGGGAATTACCCCATGTAGAAACTCCATGCAGGTCTCCCTGGTCTAGGGGTTACACGACTTTCTCCGTAATCCCCTATACTCTCGTGAGTAACATGACGTGCGCGAGAATCGGTAGCGGTTCTCTCCGCGTCGGTAACTTACGGGGTATGTGCGCCGGTCGCTCAGAAAGCAATGGCAAACTACTGAGCGTGATCTTGCCAAGAAATCAACAATCAGCTGAAAGATGCTGATGTTGACAGAGATGTCCTGTAAAGGATATGCGAACAGAAAAAAAAAAGTACCTCCATACCAAACAGTAGTTGAAATTTTACGAATAAATCATACCTTCCAGTTTTTATCAATGCTCTGGTTTACAGAAAGAGTATGTGTTTGTTACTTAGAAAGCCGCGGTAGCGCGGTGACTAGCTCGCTTTCCCACCCGCCCAGTGGTCACGGGGTCGAAATCACATCAATGAGTATTTTTACAACTGACCTAAGTTCCCAGGTCGATCAGTCTAACTCAGTGGTTCCCAACCGGTGGGGAATATCTCCCCCCGGATTTTTTTGGGTTTCCATGGGGGAGTTATGATTATTTCAAGACCGCGTTAATACAAGAACCGATAACTTGATATTGTTTTACCCTCCATACTTTACGATTCAGTACTTCTCGCACTTCTGAAATTCGTCTTATAACGTAAGTAGACCCGCAAATCACGTTTTATGTAGACGTCTAGACTTATTCTAGTACGTGTTATTAAATTTAGCTTCTATTTTTACATATACCGTGTAGGGGCGGGGGAGGGGGGTTTATAGGAAGGAAATACGAATTAGGGGGTGGGGGAAGAAACAACAGTCTGAGCATATGGTGAAGGGGTGCATGGGTAAAAAAGGGTTGAGAACCACTGGTCTAAATGGTTACCAAGAAATGCTTGGGAAGTAAAGGCAATCAGCGTGATGCTGAACACATCACATGAGTGATGACTGGTCTATGAAAATATGGGCTAGCCATACATGCTCTATACACCTAAAGTCATGTCAACAAAGTCAATCAATCAATCACGTGCCGTCTCCACAACGAAGGTTGGCTGCAATGGATCTCCAACACTGTCTGTCTCTCGTCCTGACTGTATATTCTGTCAGGCTGATGTTCGTCCATCTCTTGATGTTATCTTCCCACTTGTATCGTTGTTTACCTCTTGCTCGCTTGTCCTCAACCTTCCCCTCCAGTATGGTTTTCATAAGAGAATCATGTCTTTTAAATTGGAAGAAATATGTCAGTTGTTTCCTTTTTATTTATTTCATCAACTCTCTCTTCATTCCCAGTTTTTCTAGAACCTCTGCATTTGATTGTTTTTGCTTCCATGAAATACGACATATTCTTCTGTATATCCACATCTCCAGGGCCTCTATGCGACTTTCCAGTTGCTTGTTCAATGTTCAGGCTTCCGCGCCACACAGTAGCGTTGAATATGCGTAGCATTTAACAATTCTTATTTTAAATGCGTTGTTAATCTTTCTAGATGTTAATACTGATTTCATGCTGTGGAAGGCATTTTTGGCCATTCCTATTCTCTTGATTTCTATTTCACTTCTTCCATCATCTGTTATTACATGTCAAAGATAGGAGAAACTAGTTACTTGTTCTAGTATTTCCCTAAAAATAAAGTTCTTATGTGTAAACATCCCTCTCTCCCTCCCTTCCTCACCCTCTCACGTATTCGCTAGTATCATCTGCTCTCTTCACCCTGTATCCTGCTCTCCCGCAATCTTACATTTTCCCTCTCTTTGAGATGTTCTTGTGCGACATAAAACAAACAGCATGCCTAATTAGTTGACACAGTCAAACACTGCAGGTGAGGATCAAGAGTCAAAAGATGAAAACCAAGTTAACGGATGTTACTATTGAAGAACGATACCTGTGGACATCAAAACAGAACAAATACTTGTTTTATCATCGTCTGAGGCCAGGAGAAGGAACTACGGAGATAGGCAAACGCTGCGTGTGTGCCTTTGTAGTTGTTAATGGCAACCGAGATCTCAAACAGATTTAAAGTTAGTTAATCACAATAATGGAAATGTGGTTCATGAAAAGATTACTCAACATATCAAGAAGAGAGAAAATCAAAATTGATGGAATCAGAACTAAAGAATGTGTGTGCGTGTGCGTGTGTGTGTGTGTGTGTGTGTGTAGGGGGGGGGGGGGTGCCTGTGTGTGTGGAGGGGGGCTGTGTGTGTGGAGGAGGAGATAAGAAGGGCGGGAAGGGAGGGGGAGAAGAAGAGAAATAGCAGCGCCAGATTTCATTAGAAAACAGCACGCGAAATGGTTCAGCCTGATAACTAAGCCACCAACAGACAGTATACAGGCAATAATCAATGATGTACAGGCCAAATGGAACCAGCCGACCATGTCATGTAACCAATGGACAGAGGGAATAACAGAGTCCGTGGAAATCTCGATATATCAATCCCATAAACGGTCACTCTCCTGCTGTTTATGCTTCACCTCTACACAGAAAGGTACAAGAGGAACAAGATATCATATGAGATGAGACAGTTAATGGCAACCATATTCTCAAAGTGGATCCAGCAGTATTTCTTCTGCCATTTAACATTAAGTGGAACATAGGCTGTCAACCGTATCATCATCATTATTTTGTGCCCCGCCAAATGACGTAGGCTTTCATGGCTCTCGACAGATCTCGGTCCTTGCTGTTCTGGATCAACTCTGCTGACGACATTCCTCCATGTCACCGAATCTGTCCGCCACCCAACATAATTTCTCATACCAAATGTCATAAGGAATTATGAGATGAGTGGTAAACTCCCGTATTCTATGACTTTTCATTTCTTCAATATTTAAAAAAAAAAAACTTAAAAACTTCCTTAGGTCAGCACGGCCGAATGGATAAGAGCGCTGGCTCTTAAACTTCCGGTGTGCTGGTACGGAGGTAGCAGGTTCAAACTCCACACCGGTCACCTGGACTAAAATATTGACTTGTCCATGACCTGGAGACATAAATTACAAGTACCTCAGAAGTCGGAGACACTGATAATAGGGAAAGCTAATCCGTACGCACAAATCAGTCCAGTGCTACTATGAGTAGTGGCACATCTGTCGACTACGCTTGAGTTCAAAGCCAGCGAACGCAAAATAAAAATAAAAAACACACAACACTTCTTCACCTGTGCCGCAGGCGTGTCTGTTTATACAAGAGGAATTCCCATCGGAGGATATCAACAATATAAGATGTACAGATAATGCAATATTTATTATAGACTAAACAATGAAGAGGGATGTGCAGCATGTGTTGAATACTATTATTGTACACAGTGAGAAACTCAGCCAGAAAAGAGCACAGGGAAAACAAAGAGATAAAACCATGGATACGTGACAACATTTTATTATCTAGACAAGAACACAGACCCGATGCAAGATACCCCTGGTCATGCGACATGTCTATCGGCATGGTACACGTTGATGATACGAAATTACTGTGTGGCTTATTTATATTCAACAAAGATCGCCAAATTTACAGCTTCTTTCCAACCGCATATCAATCATGAAGAGAAATAAATTCAAAGAAACTGACCGGCACTAATAATGAGAAAAAGGAAAGAAATGAAGATTAAGCACAACCCACTACTGGCAACGCTGATCGTATTCTGGTACGAACCTAAGGTATTGTCCACGTCAGATTGGAACTACTGACGAGCTCAAACGAGAGCGAAACTCGGATCTAGTGCTTCCAGTTTGACGTGGACAAGGCCTTAGGTTCGTACCAGAATACGATCAGCGTTGCCAGTAGTGAGTTGTGCTCAACCAAATAAATCAAATAAAGCTTAGAGGACATACAAGAAATTATAAAAGTGGCAGCTTTCAGAGATTCTGTGTCAAACAAAAAGGTTTGTACCAAACAAGAATGAATAGCGGAAAATAAGAAGTAGGGGTGTTTCACAGTTATGGCTTAAAAGTTGTTAATGTGGCAGCAGGCATATATTACAACCCATTGACAACATTTTGGAGGTATATAAGCCCATGACAGATATGGGAAGTCGCTTAAGACAATTAACCAGCCCATGGCACTTAATCAATTAAACAGTGGGATTTGAACACACGCCTGTAGACGAGAGTGTCTTGTTGAAGGAAGATATGTATTTCAACGTACGGCCAACTAGAAACCAGTTGGTTCATGGCCTATACTTCAGTGGAGGATAAAAGACAGAACAAGCAGAATACACTCTCTAATATCCACTCAAATGGACTTCATATCCAGAGGGACGAGTGGCATTTAGCCACACGGGAATGAGCATCACGGCAAAAAAAGAACACTAATCTGACATCCACTCACCTGGACTGCCTATCCAGAGCTTTGATCCTCAGATCCTCCCATCTATTATTCAGCAGGCTCATCTGCATTCGAATCTCCTTATTCTCCTCAACGGTGACCTTTCCCTCTGTCAAAAGGTCATTTCCTTCTTTGAGAACTCCCCCGATACTATCCTGATGTCTTGTTAATTCCACCATAAATTCCTGTGAGATTACACCAGGGGACAGCCGTTAGTTTTACGATAATGATGGTAGTGTTCATACTGGGACAAAGATGAATGGTAGTTAATTAACCGAATTAACACGAATAGTGTATGTTTAATCATTCGGTTCACCGGTGTAATGTCCTTGGTGACTTCCAGAGGTCGGCGCTGGAGCTACGGAGTTTGTGCTTTGTGCGACGCTTTCGGTAGATTGCACTGCAGAAGGAAACAGGGCCATATGGGATAAAACCCGGTGATATGCAGTCGGTCCTCTCGTCTTTAACCCACCCTCCCCCCTCTTTATGTAATTATATACTTGCAGTTAGTACTGCGTAATGGCTAGACGCTGACATCACGGTTTGATGGACATTTGTTCGATTCTCATCGAGGCAGATTTTGATTTGGTCTATAAAACAATAGGTGGATCATCCAATACGCATTAAGCCATGTAAACAGACACTTTACTTTTTACTTTACAGATCTGGGTAATTATATACTCAGAGAGAGAGAGAGAGAGAGAGAGAGAGAGAGAGAGAGAGAGAGAGAGAGAGAGAGAGAGAGAGAGAGAGAGAGAGAGAGAGAGAGAGAGAGAGAGAGAGATCTTTGTCTACCTAGTTATGTTTGCTCTTCTTGTCTTGACTGTTTTCTGATGTCAATCAGTTATGCATTTACTGTGTCTATCCTAAGTGTGAAGTTGTCAAGCCGCCCGCTTTGTGCTTCTAAGGTCTGAGTTCTGAGTTCATTTTCAACCCATGTCATTATGTTCACACGTGCAATTTTTTTCAGAGACCACTGGGGATGGTGGCCGAAGCTACGGAGTTTGTGATTTGTGTGACGCTTTCGACAGACTGCTCTGTGGAAGGAAACCAAGCCTTATGGGGTGAAACCAGGTGCAATGAATCTGAACCTCTTGGCTTTAACATTTCAAATTCCCTAGGTCGTCCCTCTTTAACGTGGTTGTGCCTGTAAAAAGAATTGCTCTACAAACAGCCCTACCTGAGGTTTAGTGGATCGGAAGACTGACAACATAAGTCAATGACCATAGCTCGTGACCAAACAGCAGCATGTCGTGACGTATTCATATCAGCGGTTCCCCACTATTTTCATGCTGCTGTCCTCTTGCCCTTTAGGTCACGTCTCTATCGCCCCTATGAATACGGTCATACAAAGCACATCGCTGTCTTGATGTAATGTCTAGCCTAATTAAAAACCTCAGAATGTTATCGATCTGTTTACCACCCTAACTCTGGATTTCCCCTTAGCTTACACTTTATCTACTATGTCACTTTCTGTCAGCCGACTCAGCGCGCTCGTGGTAACCATACTCTCTGTTCGAGGATTCATTCGATTTGTCTGCCCTTTGAGACAAATCTCATCTCATCTCATCATGTTCTTCTTGTACCTTGCGGTGTCGAGGTGAAGTATAAACAGCGGGAGAGTGCTCGATTATGGGCTTCGTGTATCGATATTCCCATGGACTATGTTATTCCCTGCGTCCATCATTTACGTGGCCGGCCTCTTCCACTGCTTCCCTCTGTACATCATTGCTTCAAATGATTCTGGGAATTCAGCTGTGAGTTTTGATAGTTTGGTGTAGTAGTGTCGGTGTTTTTTTTGTTTTTTTTTTAAGTTTTTGTTTGTATGCTGATGAAGACTTCCTAGCCACAACGCTCATTACATCACTTGTAATTGTGTTCTCGTAAATCTGACGACCTATTCACTTTCCGTTTTCACTGATTCACCTACTTTTGGAACCACTGTTCTATATTCTTCACAAACGACCCACAGACATAGTACGGGATAGAACCACACAGGGCAACTCAATGAAATAAAATCATTCTGGCCCCAATTGTGGGAACTTAGATAAGAATCCTGTCCCGCCCATAAATAACCACACACTGAATGTCTACAATAACTTACCTCGTGCTGGTTGAATTGTTCCTTGACCTTGCTGACATTGTCAGCGATTGGCTGCTGTTTCTCCATGACCTCCTCAGCTTCCAAAAGCCAAGTGAGGACATTCTCCAGTGCGTCCTGGTAAGAAATTAGTTCCACGGAAACTGAACTCATGGTGCTGTGGCGTGACTCGGAGCTACTCAATGACATAGTAGTCTGAAATAAAGTATCAGAAAAATGACATCAGAGGCGTGATGAATGACATAACCTTGAGTTCAGTATTTAAAAAAAAAGAAGAAAAAGATAGAAGCATTTAAGAACAGCATTTTTACGTGGTCTGAAATAACTCCTGAATGTTTACGTGTTCTGAACTTGTATTTGTACTTGCTCTGAAATTGTATTTGTACGTGCTCTGAAACTGTACTTTTACGTGGCACGAAGTCCCTGTATTTTTACCTTCTCTGAAATTGTATTCTTACGTGGTCTGAAAATGTATTTTTGCGGGGTATGAAATCCCCGTATTCTTACGTTTTATTAAGTTTTATTTTTTACGTAATCTGAAGTTACTGAATTTTACGTGGTATGAAGTTGCTGTACTTTTACAGGATCCAAAGTATGTTTTACGTAATCTGAAGTAACGCTTTTATTTTTACGTGATCTAAAGTAAAGCGATGTGTTTTTACTTACATGGCCTGAAGCACTTCGGTGCATATTTACGTGGTTTGAAGTTTAAAAAGTTAGTTGTGTGTCATTTACAGGACGCTGCACTCAACCCAGCATTTACTGGCTGTCAGTGATTTACTATATAATTCAGTATTTTGCCAATGCTTTCTAAACAGCCGGCTTTCATACCATCGAAATCAACGCAACGCCGTCAATACAATTTGTTTTTTGTTTGGGGGGGGGGGGGGGGGGGGGGGGTCACTCGCTGTGAACTTAAGCGTAGAACGCGCGCTACTACTTCCAGTGCACTGGGCTGATTTTTGCCAGTGGATTAGCTTTCCTTGTTACCAGTGTCACTCGCCATATGGTGAACCTACTCTGACTTCAGAGGTACTTGTAATTTACGTCCCCAAGTCAAGGACGAGAAGTCAACATTTTAGTCCAACTGACCGATGTAGGGATTAAACCCCCTACTTCATCAGCACACCGGAAGTTTAAGAGCGCGTGCTCTTATTCATTCGGCCATGCTGACCTTACTACATATAAAAATTAAAAGCTGTGCGCACACCATGATTTGAATATGCCGCCTGCAAATGACGACACATCTCCCTCAAGCAAAGAGTTTATACGAGTAATTATAGCACAGCATACTTGAAGAGTTTGAATAGAAAACCAACATTTAAAAAAAAAAAACGGTTAGTGGAAACATTCAAGGTCGGTTGTAACGCAACAGGCAGCCTTTTTCTAGATAACACAACATAGAACACAGAAGTTGATGACGTCAATTCTAGACCTTCGTTCATCTTGATCTACTCTCACCTTTAACCTTTGCCTCTCCGGTGGGTATATCTTACCCACGTTTAGACGATGTGAGCTTTCTATTCCTTGCGCTGTGACGTTTTCAGCATTTTGTAGTGAACGTAGTGTATTTCGTAAACGTTATCATCATGAAGTGCCCGTCAACTGGCGTGGGCGATTATATTCATCTACAACTCCTGTTCTCTAGCACTGCCAATATGTGCTACCTCGAGTATCGACATGTGTGCCATGATGCTGTATATTCTAGTCTGTCTGTCTGCCTGCCTGCCTGCCTGCCTGCCTGCCTGCCTGTCTGTGTCTGTTTGTCGGTCGGTCGGTCGGTCTGTCGGTCGGTCTGACGGACGGTCTCTCTCTCTCTCTCTCTCTCTCTCTCTCTCTCTCTCTCTCTCTCTCTCTCTCTCTCTCTCTCTCTCTCTCTCTCTGTGTCTGTCTGTCTGTCTCTTCTAATCATGCAGGTTTGCGGGACGCAGAGGTGTTTTCAAGGCAACAGGGCCGGGTTATATACTGGCTAAGACCTATTGACGCGTCCTCGTCGAGCGTCCTGGGCAACAGGTCCCTTCGGGGTCCTGGCTAAAGTCAGTAGGATCGCCGATTCCTCCGAAGTCGAAGAGTGTCTGCCTGTACGGCGAGGAACCACCAGTCTGCACACAGATAAGCCAGACATGGGGCAACGGATACTCACGCAAAACTCAGGTCCTGTATGACATCACACTGATGTTGGACAACAGGATGTCTTCATCCCACATACAGGACT
Organism: Cepaea nemoralis; assembly: GCA_014155875.1. Taxonomy (NCBI): domain Eukaryota; kingdom Metazoa; phylum Mollusca; class Gastropoda; order Stylommatophora; family Helicidae; genus Cepaea; species Cepaea nemoralis. The sequence goes on from JACEFZ010028191.1 coordinate 164,067, forward strand.
TCGCGTTGGAGCTCAAGCTAACGAACACAAGCAAGCAAGCACACAGGTTTGCGATCATATCGTTCCACAACTCTCGTTTTCAAACCATTACGCATTAACTTATAACGCCGCACCGTGCTATGATTAAAAGACTAGTTCTCTCTCTCTCTCTCTCTCTCTCTCTCTCTCTCTCTCTCTCTCTCTCTCTCTCTCTCGCCTAAGCTCTCTGTACCGTCCATACTCCCTCTTTCTCGCGCCCGCCTCCCCCCTCCCCGACTCCCTTGGTACTCACTCCCTCTCGACCTTCCTCTCTCTCGCTCTTCCTCTCTCTCGCTCTGCCTCTCTCTCTGTCTCGCTCCCCTCGCACTCACTCCTTCTCTCTCTCTCTCTCTCTCTCTCTCTCTCTCTCTCTCTCTCTCTCTCTCTCTCTCTCTCTTGCTCTACGTTCACGTATCATGGTTTTAGCAAATGGTATCCCCATTAGTGTCCCAGTCTCATCCAACAGATCACACAAGGGAAATCCCATCACAGTGCACGGGCTCCACTGCATCGGTGATTATTCAAAAGCTTGTATACTCGAATCAAAAATGCTATATATAATACTGAGTGGGCAGGTTTTCAACTTTAGATATGTATCTAGACAGCAGCCAGTTCGGTCTACTCTTTTCAATCTCCAACTAACTACCGGGTGAGCTTTAACGTACGCACAGTTTCTCCGAGTTTTTCGCCCTTGACTGAGAAGGCTAGACGTCTCATGTATGACCCCAGGAACACGTAGGCTTAAACCATCCTTATTTTATAAATGGCAAATTACTGAACGTAAACTTGCCAACAGATCACGAACAGCAAACAATGATGGGGTTCAAATATAAGATGCAGATACTGATCGTTCCAGCAAGACAGTTGAAGACGCGTCGGGGTCGCCCCTTGCTGTGTCTCTCCTTCTGAAACCACACTTCTATCCAGATTAAACATCCCGAAACAACCACATAATCAATTATTACCTATGTTTGTTTTTTTTCCCCCACCTTACAGTATCTTCGACTAACAATCATTTAGTCTTCAGAAGATCTGCCTTGTCTATCATGAGTGTTCCGACTACTGGCGCTGTCTTGAAGCTAACAAATCTTCTCGCTCATTACTTCGCACTACAACATGACTAGCAGTAGATCTACGTAAGGCATTGTAAGAGAGAAGTGTCTGCTTAGGGCCCACCCATGCCACATCTGTCAATTTTAAACGTTACGCTGCAGGGACTGAGAATTAGATAAAGCCAAGAGTCGTACCGTTAACGATGCGATATAAACTGACAGTCTCTGAAGACAACCACGTAAGAAGCACTCTCATGAAGCTCGCTTCAGGTGTCTGTTTTCAAAATATAACTTTCTGTATCAGAAGATTTTGCAGCAGATGCCAGAGCGGGACAATAGATTTACAATGAGGAATCTCAAGGGAGAGATAGTCATGCGCCTGTGGGGCCAGGTGGAGAAGGAGGGATAGACTGAGAACCCGTATGTGAAAAGTATGAGATTGCGGGGTAATGGCAGGGGTTCTGATAGAATCTCAAAACTGAGAGGGAAGACCAGGAGAACTTTATGACTCTTCGCTGGCTGTTGAACGAGGGGACGGAGCGCATATGAGAATGTCCTGAGTGATGTCAGTTCTTAGCTTAACTCAACTCAACTCAACTCAATCTCGAGTGCGATACCTACAAAGCAAGTTGTGGTATAATTATCATGTGCCATGCCGATAAGCGTGGGCAGTCATGGTTCCCGTCCGCAATGTCACATGATTTCCGGCGTCCCTGACCTGGTTATATGGCCAAGCCAAGCAGATATTTACCTCTTAGGTTCCCCTTTGCTTTTTTCCTCATTAAGTTAACCACCAGGGTGTGTGAGCGCGCGTGCGTGCGTCCGTGCGCGTGCGCGTGTGTGGGTAGATAGAGGAAGAGAGGGAGAGTACAAATAACAGCCTCAGCAGACCATCATATGAGAAAATCTTATAACACTTGATAAGTAGCTGCGGTGTACGAGTATAATAGTTGATCACAAACCGTGCGCTGTTTTGGGATGCAAAGAGTTAAACCTTGCTTTGCCAAACATGACACAGCTATTTTAAAAAAAAAGAAAAGAAACCGACGCCACGATACCACGACAGAGCAGCTTTACCTTATAATTAATTCAGCAAGAGTAATCTAGAAAACGACTGATATTTAAACGGAGACATGTTAGTAGGGTAGTAGAAGAGGCGTGGGAGTCAGTAAACGAGGATCGATCAGTCAAGGTGGACAGTCTGAAAGTCGTCCTGACAGGGGAATCTGGGGATACTTGAAGAGACGGTCCATGAGCGTGAGATGAATGTCAATGAGGGGCATCCAAGACTGAACCGTTGAAGATGGAGAGGGAGGGGGAGGGGGGGGGGGGCGGCTGTCCTTTACTGCATCTTCAAGAAATACAAGATTGCATTAGGTTTATAGGTCAGCGTGGTCGAATGGATAAGAGGAACCGCTCTTAAACTTCCGGTGTGCTGATACCAAGGCTGAAATAAAATGACTTCTCGTCCTTGACTTGAAGACTTAAATTAAAAGTACCTCAGAAGTTGGAGTGGGTTCACCTGATGGTTACGGACACTGGTAAAACTGAAAGCTAATTCACACGCAATAATCAGTCCAGTGCACTCACTAGTAATAACAAGTGTTTGGACTACGCTTGAGTTCAAAGCAAAAGCGCGCGAAACAAAACAGGTTTACTAACTGGCGATTCGAACTGGTCATTGTAGGCTTCACAGACGTGTGTCTAAACCGTGTAGCGCAGCAGCAGCAGAAGCAACAGCAGCAGCAGCAGTAGTTAGTAGTAGTGGTAGTGGTGGTGGTGGTGGTGGTGGTGGTGGTGGTGGTGGTGGTGGTGGTGGTGGTGGTGGTGGTGGTGGTAGTAGTAGTAGTAGTTCTTCTTCTTCTTTCGTTCGCTTGAAATATGTCTATATCTGCAATGTCGTCTCTTGCATGAATTGAACTGTTTTTTTTTCAGTTCACACAGTGGTCCATAGAGTTTATCTTCCACTGTCGTCTCTCTAGGCCAGAAGGTTTGCCTAGATATGTTATATTTTGGGCAGTCTTGGAGTATGTGCTCTGCTGTCTGCGACGCCAATCCACATGTGCACATGGCTGTTTCACCAATCTTGAATTGTGTACACATGTGGTTGCGTAATCTATTATGCCCTGTTCTGAGGCGCAGAATAATGACTTGTTCTGGTCTGTCCATAATGTGGTAGTCATCTTGAGCAGGTTTTGGTGGCTTTCTGACTGATTTGATCATTCTTTTCTTTTGGTGGTATGTAACGGGCACATCAGGCTGTTCTTCTTTGGCTCCTTCCTTAGCCAATTGATCAGCTCTGTCGTTTCCGGGTACTCCACAGTGGGATGGTATCCACTGTATGGTGACTTTATGCTGACTGCTAAGTTCAGAAAGTAGTGTCCTTAGTACTGGCAATTTCCCAGAGAGGAGCGCCTCGAGTACTGATTTTGCATCTGTTAGTAGCACCACAGGTTGTGTACCATTGCTGTTATTTAGTAATTTCTCTGTTGCTATCTTGATTGCCTCAATTTCGGCATCATAGTTATGGCAGTACTTTCCTGTCGGTACTCTGGCTGTGTCCCTAGTATTATTTGGGTATTCTATGTACACTCCCGCTCCTCCATTTCGAACAGCATTTTGTGCTGACCCATCTGTGTAGACTCGGATCCAGAGATCCTGTGGGTATTCTTCATCAAGGAATCTGAGAGTGGCTGTTCTGCGCTGCACACTGTTCTGTTCTTCCTTGTCAAATATTCCTCTCACTTTTGTCTGGATTTGTAACGATAGTCTATGCTCATCTTTCCATGGAGTTCGCTCTGGAATAGTTGTTAGGGGGATACCAACTGTGGGCAGATCAGTGGTTTCTCTGCAGAGTCGTTTGGCCTGGTGGATAAAACTACTTCTTTTCAACCGCCCCATAGCTAGGTTTTCAAATCTGTTCTTCATAGGGTGGCCTGGCAAGCTGAGGAACTTTTCTGCTTGTATTAGCGTTTTCGTATCTCTGTGCTCACTCAGTGCCTGTGTCCTCCCCATCTTCTCCATTTCCACTATAGGGGTTGATCTCATCCCTCCTGTAGTGACTCTAAGTGATTGATTTTGCACCTTGTCCAGCTCTTGTAGTGTGGTTTTTGATGCTGAACACCACGCAGTTGACCCATATTCCAGGTGTGGTCGTATGCTCTGTTGGTAAACTTTGCTAAGTATTTTTGTACTGGCTCCCCATGTGGTTCCACTTAGCTTTCTCAGGATGGCTATTTTCCTTCTGGCTTTTGCTACTGCTTTGTTGATGTGATTTCTCCATGTCAGCTTGCCATCAAATGTTACTCCAAGGTATGTTGGTTCTTTATCTTCTCTTAGGGGAGTTCCATTTATCTGGATGATCCCTGCCTTTTGTTTTGGAGAGAGGGTAAAAAGGGTGGTGCTGCACTTGTCAGTGTTTATGCTGACACACCATCTATTTGCCCATGCAGCAAATGTATCTACAGCTCTTTGTAGCAATCTGGTGGCCACTGATGCATATTCATTTGTGCTCCATAGAACCAGGTCATCGGCGTACATTGCCGCTTTAATTCCATGCGGTAGGTGAGCAACAAGATCATTGATGAAGATTAGAAAAAGTGTGGGGGACAAGACTCCGCCCTGGGGGACACCGTGACGCAGTAGTACTTTCTTGCTCTTGAGTCCGTCTATCTGTACTCGGGCTCTTCTGTTGTGCAAGTATGCTTTCACCCATTTGTACATTCTTCCATTGACTTTGCAGTTTCTCAGTTTCTTCATCAGACCTTCTTTCCAGACTTTGTCAAAGGCTTTCTTCAGATCTATCCATGCCGCAAGCACCAGCTTCTTCTCTTGGAATGCATCCTCAATTTCTTGAGAGAGGTAGGTTGTCTGATCTTCCGTAGAGTAGCACTGCCTAAAGCCAGCCTGCTGTGGCACAAGGATGTTTTTACTTTCAATGTACCACTGCAGTCTGTGATTGATGATGCGCTCCAGTGTTTTGCAGAGACAGCTGGTGAGGCTAATTGGTCTGTAGCTAGAGGCAATGGAACCATCTTTCCCTGATTTTAGGAGGGGTATCATGATTGCTTCTCTCCAGGCTTGTGGAACACTGCCTAAGGTCCAGCTGTTATTGAAGATCTGCAACAGCTTTGTTTTGGCCTCTGTTCCTAGGTTCCTGATCATTTCATTGGAGATACCATCAGCTCCTGGTGACTTTCTCATTTTCAGTTTTGATATGGCTAGCTCCAGTTCGCTGATTGTGATGGGTGCTTCCAGAACCTCATGTACTATTTCCTTCTGTCCTGTATGTTGTCGTTTCTCTCGAATCTCTTGTTGTTTCTCTGGACTAATTTTGATATTGCTATCTTGTGCGAATGAGTCCGCAAAATGGTCAGCTGCTTGCTTTCTTGTTAAGATTTTTCCATCTTTATGTAGCGCAATTTTTGAGTTTCTCCCTGTGCCCTCGTCATTAAGCTGTTTTATTAGCTTCCACAATTTCCTTGTGTCTCTTTCAAAGTTCAGAGACTCCGTTTTCTCCTGCCAGCTTTTCCGTCTAGCCTGCAGCTTGGCCCTTTGAAATTTGGCTTTTGCATGCTGGAATTTATTGTGGTGCTCTTGGCTGGGTGTGGCCTCTGCTTGCTTTCTACACACTTCAACATCATTATGCAACTGTTTCAGTTCACTACTCCAGTAGGGTTTATATTTTTTACGGGCTCCTCTTGGTACTGTTTCTCGCGCTGCCTGTAGTATGCATTTCCCAAACTCTTCAACTACTTTATTTATGTCTTTCTCAGTAATCAGGTTTCTAACCAATATGCTGGTGCGATGCTTGTAGATTGCCCAGTCTGCTTTCTTGTAGTTCCACCTCGAGAGGGTGCTGCTT
>JACEFZ010028191.1:175000-190482 GCA_014155875.1 Cepaea nemoralis
TTTGGGTAGTGCGAGAGACGAGTGTTGGTGTTATCACATAAACTGGGTGGGTGGTGCGAGGGACCTGTGTTGGTGTGAACATAAACTGTGTGAGTGGTGCGAGAGACCAGTGTTGGTGTGAACATAAACTGTGTGAGTGGTGCGAGAGACCAGTGTTGGTGTGAGCATAAACTGTGTGGGTGGTACGAGAGACTGGTGTTGGTGTGAACATACACTGTGGGAGTGGTGCGAGAGACGAGTGTTGGTGTGAACATAAACTGTGTGAGTGGTACGAGAGACTGGTGTTGGTGTGAACATACACTGTGGGAGTGGTGCGAGAGACCAGTGTTGATGTGAACATAAACTGTGTGAGTGGTGCGAGAGACCGGTGTTGGTGTGAACATACACTGTGGGAGTGGTGCGAGAGACGAGTGTTGGTGTGAACATACACTGTGGGAGTGGTGCGAGAGACTGGTGTTGGTGTGAGCAATAAACTGTGTGAGTGGTGCGAGAGACGAGTGTTGGTGTGAACATAAACTGTGGGAGTGGTGCGAGAGACCAGTGTTGGTGTGAACATAAACTGTGGGAGTGGTGCGAGAGACGGGTGTTGGTGTGAGCAATAAACTGTGTGAGTGGTGCGAGAGACGAGTGTTGGTGTGAACATAAACTGTGGGAGTGGTGCGAGAGACCAGTGTTGGTGTGAACATAAACGTTTGGGTAGTGCGAGAGACCAGTGTTAGTGTAAGCAATAGACTGTTTGGGTAGTGCGAGAGACCAGTGTTAGTGTAAGCAATAAACTGTGTGGTTGGGGCGAGAGACCAGTGTTGGTGTGAACATAAACTGTTTGGGTAGTGCGATAGACGAGTGTTGTTGTAAACATAAAGTGTGGGAGTGGTGCGAGAGACCAGTGTTGGTGTGAACATAAACTGCGTGGGTGGTGCGAGAGACCAGTGTTGGTGTGAACATAAACTGTGGGTGGTGGACTTGCAGTCTATGTACCACACATCGCTGTCATAATTTGGGAACTTTGCCAACAGACTTCTTCTTCTTCTTCTTCTTCTTCTTCTTCTTCTTCTTCTTCTTCTTCTTCTTCTTCTTCTTCTTCTTCTTCTTCTGCGTTCATCCGGAGTTTTTAAATTTTTTTCGGACGTAATTGCGTTGTGTCTGTTTACTGCAGAACTGCGTTCTTGCGCCGTTAGGCCGACATATCCGACTTCTGCCGGTATTTGTTGACCGGGTTAACCTTCCCGGAGACAGCATCTGTCTGGTGCATTTAGGGTAGGGTGAACAGTGGACGACATTGTGTGAATGAGAGAGGGAGGCATATAGACCAGGATGTCTGTTTGGCAGAATGGGTGTTCGTATAGGTGAGGAGAGAGACAGATGAAGAGGCAGACAGACAGAGGAACAGAAACAGAGAGAGGGATAGAGACAGAGAGAGAGAGAGAGAGACAGTGATAGAGACAGACACATAGAGAGAGAAAACAAGAGGGAAAGACAGAGACACACACACACAATGAGAGAGAGAAAGAAAGAGATGGATAGACAGAAAGAGGGGAGAGATAAAGAGGGGAGAGACAAAGGGAGGGGGAGGCAGACATATAAAGAAATAGATCGAAAAAGAGAGAGAGAGAGAGAGAGAGAGAGAGAGAGAGAGAGAGAGAGAGAGAGAGAGAGAGAGAGAGAGAGAGAGAGAATCAAATAAAGTGGAAAATCTTCAGTATTGTGTATGACAATGTCAAATGTTTCTATCAGCCTTCATTTTTCTCGTCAAAATTGCTTGTCTGAAACATTAGCTGTCCCATTATCCGTCTGGATTTTGTTCCCCTAACAATCGATACATTACCAGTGTTTGTTTTCTCTCCGTGAAATGGACAGACTAGTCTCAGTAAGAAACGTATACACTTCTCTCTGTGTAATGCACACACCTCTGTGAAATGTGCACCTTTCACTGTGAAATGTAGACAACCAATGTGCAAACAGAAAGAAACATATACACTTCTCTCCGTGAAATGCGCACACCTCTGTGAAATGTGCACCCTTCTCTGTGAAATGTAGACAAGCAATGTGCAAACGTATCACAGGAAATTTCAAAAGCAACGAGCACTGACGAAACACTGCTATGAGAATTATACATAAAGGTCTTCGGATAGAACAGAAAACGACAGCGGGGACTGTGAGGTTAGGTGTTCGCAAAAAGTTCACAGGTGCAGGGTTCGATTCGTGGATAGGATTGGAGATTTTTCCAAGAACCATGTGTACCCAATGGTACTAGAACACGATCGCAAGTAACAAAATGGACGTTCCAGCCAAAGCCTTCGTCAGCACAGAAACAACAAACACACCCCGGTGCGTGAAAAACACTACATGAAAATATAAATAAAGAAGTTACTCATTTGTATCGTTGTGGACTGGACACGTCTTTCGCGAACTCCGCGTGTATGTGATATTGTCGTCGTCGATAGCAAAGTAACTTTTGGAAACCGGTCATGTGACTGACAGAGACCATACTTTTCGTATGTTGTTTAACACTCAAAATGGACGTAATATTACAGGTTGCGGAAGCCATTTCTATTCATATAGAAAAGTCAACTGTGTGCAGACAAAGAAACATATTGATTTTAAATTACCGTGGTAGACAATATAAAAACACGTGTGGGTGTGTATGTCTGTTGTATATTTCAGATTAAAGGATTTCCTTCGCTGCTTTATGATGTGTGAATTCTGCAGTATGCACTGAGATGCAGAAAAATATGCCAGACAATAAATCGTGCAATCTATTGTTTGTGTCATCGTTATTCACATTCAAGATTAAAACTAATGGTAAGAGACAAATGCTGACATCCGTAACTTTGGAGCAGTGAACGGGCAGCTACGGAGTTCGTGCACTGTGCGATACTTTCGGCAGGCAGTGCAGCGGAAAGAGACCGAGCTATATGAGATAAAACCCGGTGCAATCAAGTCGATCCTCTCGACTTTTAAGACTTTTTTTTTTTACACTGCTGGTGACTGGATTGTTTTCCGGACTGCTGAATATCGACCACTTGCCTTGACAGTCGCCACGCCGTGTACAGGCTAGAATATTTATTTAATATGATGGAGAGACAAAAACATTGAGTCGTACCAAGGAATAGATTGTGCGACCCATTTTGGGGGAGGCGGGGATCCTGACTCATCAATCATACCCATGTTATTTACAGTCACTGTATCGAGTGACTGGGGCTTGTTAAAAGATGATTCATAATCTACATATAGTAAGTAGTCAGGATTAAGTAGATACATCGGACAGGACTGACTTTAGATACAACAACATCAGAACAAACACAGACAGGACTGACTTTAGATACAACAACATCGAGCAAACACAGACAGGACTGACTTTAGATACAACAACATCAGAACAAACACAGACAGGACTGACTTTAGATACAACAACATCAGAACAAACACAGACAGGACTGACTTTAGATACAACAACATCAGAACAAACACAGACAGGATTGTCATTTAGATACAGTGGAAACAGACCTCAAGCAAACGGGATTGACAGATACTGCGGAAATAGAGCTAAAATAGACAGGATTGACATTTAGATACAATGGAATCAGAGTTAACGAGGACAGAATAGACATCTACGGTGAACCAGAGTCAAACCAATCCATAGAGCAGTGGTTCTCACCTTTTTTTTTGCCCATGCCCCCCTTTACCATATGTTCACCCCCCCCCCCCCCATCTTTTCAAATTTCCTCCCTATAAATCCCCCCCCCCCCCCACCCGTACACAGTATACATAAAAATGGAAGATAAATTTATTAACACATACTAGAACAAGTCTAGACATCTACATAAAACGTGATTTGCGGGTCTACTTAGGTTATAAAACGAATTTCATTAGGGCGAGATGTACAGAACCGTAAAATTTAGAGGGAAAAACAATTTCAAGTAACTGGTTCTTGTATTAATGCGATCTTGAAATAATCTTAATTCCCCCCCCCCCCCCCCCCCACCCAGGAAACCCTAAAATTCCCCCCTTGGGGAAATTCCCCACCGGTTGAGAACCATTGCCCTAGAGGGTAAGAGGCTTCCTAATTTGACGATGAGAAACATAACATGGCTGAAGGACAGAGACAGAAACAGGCAGGCGGGCTGGCAGAAAGACAGGAAAACTGACACATACAAGAGGACAGACATGCGGAGGCGGACAGACGAAAGGAAGGAAGAAAGGAAGAAAGGAAAGAAGGGGGAGGGAGGGAGAGAGAGAGGGAAGGAAGGAATTATTTTGTCGTGTAACGTAATTAATATAATCTAACTCACCCAAAGACTTGGACAATACCAGCAGTTCGCTGTGACATTTTGCGCCCACTATCATGACTTCTCAGCTCCACTGAACACAAATACACCCACACTGTCTATCATCGAATAACACACAACAGGTCGTTAGCACAAGCTACTAACTAATCCAAACGCATCACATTTGCCCGGCCTTTGACACAGAAATGCAAGTGAACGCTGTTCACCGCGATCGTTATGTTATAACTGGCGAGGCTGGAAGTATGTTTATGATGTTGTACTCAAGGCCGCAGGCTTTGCTCAGTTCATAAACGTGAAGAACTGTCTGAGTTCACTCACTAAAACGGCCAAGGTGTTTCATAAGAAGATTTATACACGAGTGAAAGTAAAGTCATAATAATAATAATATTGTCAGCATCATAATGGGCCGTGCCAACTGGCGTAGGTTCACTTTCCGCCGCAGATCTCGGTTCCTGGTGTTCTGCCATGGAACAGTTTCAGTCCGTCCAGCATCATCTCTCTCGGTCTGCCTCTACATATTCCTCCACGGAATATTCCATTCGTCACGATGTTTTCTAATGCCTCTATTCTCATCGTGTGCGAGTCTTTGTGGCGACGTGGTTATACCTCCTAGCTCGCGCTCCGAAGGTTGTGGGTTCGATTCCGTTCCACGTCGTTCCGTTCATAAGTGTAATTTCATCGGAGACGCCTGTGGGTCGTCATTGGAGCTACGGAGTTCGTGCTTTGTGCGAGGTTATCGGTAGAACATCCTGCGGAAAGAGACCGAGGCATATAGGATCAAACCAGGTACATTAAAGTCGATCGTTTTGCCTTTAAAACCCCCCTTTTCTCATTATGTAACCAAAGAATGATGTTTGTCTTTATGTTATAGTTGTATACATTGTTATACTTTCATTAGCCCATTGTTAGTTACTCTAGTAGTCCATGGCATTCAGAACACTCCTCACCCCAGAACCACATCTCTCTTGTTTACAAGCTTTTCCTACTTCGTTCCATACAGCAAAATATGCTTTATATAACATCGCAGATATAGACACATTTCAAGCTAACGAAAGACGAAGAAAAATTATGTGTCTACAGAATGGGGGGGGGGGGGGGGGGGGGGGGGGGGAACTACTTTGTCAGGCGCCCCAAAACTACGGTCACGAGACTATTGTTGAATTCCCAGGATATTGACTGGTACCCTCTTTAGACTGAGTCGACTTGTGAGTTCGGGTAATTTTTTTTTTTTTTTTAAAATCCGCCTCCGTGCGAAAACGAACCCATGACCACTGCGAATGTAGGCAACCGTGCAAGCCCCTAAGCATCTTTCCGTTGGAATAAACAAAAAAGTTACCTGTTCTTTGCAGGACGTTGTGATTAATCTCATGCTAATTTTTTAGGCAATTTTACGCTCAGTAGTCTGCCATTGCTGTCTGGACGAGAAGTCAACCTTTAAATCCAACTCAGGGATGTTGGGAAATAACCAACTACCCCGCCGTCAGCGCGCAGGAGATAAAAGGATGATCGAAGTGCAGTCCTTGGTGGGGGGGGGGGGGGGGGGGGGATGGGGGTGTACCGCTTCATGGCGCCTTCTATGGGGAGACGACACGTGATTGATTGTGGGATGTTTCAGTTATAATACAAAACCTTCAGTTTAGTTCAGTATTTGCTAGAGAGAACAAAATAAAAAGTTCGGCCTCGTTCAACCTGCTTCTTCAGCGCCGATTATAACTGAGGTCCGTTTTTTTAATGTGGATTTCTTTCTTTGCTCTTTCTGTTTCGATTTGGCCCTAAGTAGGGCTGGTTATATACTCAGAACCTATAGTACTAGTTGGCTATTCATCCTATTGGCCAGCTACTCAGTAACGTTTCCGTTGGGCAGTCAGCCCATACTGATGTCTAATCTCATCTCTTCTTGTTCCTCTTGTACCTTGCTGTGTCATGTGTCGTCATCATCATGTACCATAATCATCATGTGCCGTGCCGATAAACATGTGTTTCGCCATCTCACGCGATCACCAGAGTCGTAGATCACCTCAGTGTTCTTGTCTCGACTCTACCACGTGACCAACCCATCCAGGTGTTTACTTCTCTGCCTTCCCCTTGTTCTCTTCCCCTCGAACTTGCCAGGCCAGTTATCACCAGGTTTTCGGATTTATTTCGTCTCATAACGTGGCCCAAAAAAATGTGACTGTCTATGTCTAATGTTTCTAATCAGTTTACGGTTTTCATTTGTTTCGTGTAGGACTTGGTTATTGGTTTTTCTATCTACCCATGGTATTCTTAGCATTTTCCCCAGAAACCACATTTCCACAGCCACCATGCCACAGAGCAGGTGCCGGATTACGCCATAGAAAAGATATGAAGAAGTCTCGAGGACAGAAGTGCAAACAACAAAAACATACGTTGTGCGCGCGATCAAGAAGAACGGTCGTGTGTTGGAATTTGGGAACACCTTGGTGTGGCTATTGGATGGTTTGAAGGCTAGCAGTGGACTCCAAGTTAATACCAACTAGAAGCATATATTGGGAAAGCCATGGATTCGAGAACGACGGGCAGACGCTAGACAGAATCGGAGGAAGATGACAGCAAGAACGGCGTGAGTGAACAGACGAAATAGAAGTAATACTGAGTGATGACCAGGCGATCGTAGGACAGGTTGTATTAAATCATTTTTGTGTATGCTTATATTAGATGCCACTCTGGTACAACAGATGCGCTAATTATTACACTTCAAAATGTATCAGCTGTGTCAACGGCCGTAATAAAGCGGTGTTAGTTTTCCTGGACTCTGACTTTTACATTATCTTCAAAGTTCACCATAGAGTTATTGACTGTTATCGTTACTCCATTACAATGAGCCAGTACCTTCTGTAAGTTCGATTTTATTAGATCTACATGGCAAAGCACGGCGAACACGGACTTACGGCATGGCACACCAGATATTTTTCAGCTTGTCTACTCACTGCCCACACTTCACATCCATACAAAAGTACAGATTCTATGTAGCACCTCAACACTCTTTTCTGTTACCGATGTGTCCCGTTGACATATTTCGCAACACAGACAGTAACAAACATACCAACCAACGTGTGTAACACAGGAACGGCCGCGTGTCACCACATAAAGTAGCTGAAGCTGATTACACAAGAGGCGACGACTATCATTGGAGTGGAACTTCTAGGGCTACGAATACCGTTCTTTGCTTGAACAACTACGTTATGTGGCTAAGGGGTAAAATACCATACCCATTCATTCACCATGTGACGTACTGATAAGCGTGGGCGGTCATGTTTCGCCATCTCACACGATCACCAGAGTCCCAGCCGAACCAGTTGTTTCTTGACATTAATATGTACTGGGTCTATAGCCATCATCGTGTGCCATGTCGTAAGCGTAGGTGGTTTCACCATCTTACACGATCACCAGTCTCTGGTAGTCCATATAATAAAAGTGTTTCCTTCCCAGGTTTTAAGTTATTGCATTGTCAACAGACTCCAGCCCGGCGTCCGTAATGAATATATGTGTGTGTGTGTGTGTGTGTGTGTGTGTGTGTGTGTGTGTGTGTGTGTGTGTGTGTGTGTGTGTGTGTGACTTTTAGGGAGTCTCTGTGGCGAAGTGGTCAAGCCGTTTGACTCGTGCTCCGAAGGTTGTGGGTTCGATTCCGGGCCGCGCCCTTCGGTTTACTCGTTAAATGTTTCGGAGAATCTTGTGGGTCGTCGCTAAAGCTACGGAGTTCGTGCTTTGTGCGACGCTTTCCGTGCTGCGGAAAGAGACCGAGCCATATGAGATAAAACCCGGTGCAATGAAGCGACCATGTCGACTTTTAAGCGACTTTATATATATATATATATATACAGCTTGTCATAATTAGTTAATTAGTCGCGGTTCCAACCTCACATCGCCCCATTATGCTCCGTTCCTGTGCCTGTGAATATCACACAAAATGCCCATTACTTCCCCATGTGAAAAGTGGAACAGACAGGAGTCTCGACACACCAACAGACAGCATAAGTATACTATGCATAATGCCGCTGCCAGAATGCCAACACAAAAGTCCGCCACGAAAAATATAGTTCATCGTCGACGGAAGCGGCAGACATTAGGAAAAAAAAAAAAGCAGCCACACATTACTGCATAAGGTAACTCAGTTAGTTCAGCGACCAGGCGGTCGCCATTTTTCTGAACCTGCAGTTCACGCTACAGCTTGTCACGTGAACCAGGGTGACTCCCGACATACATCAATACATTACAAAAAGGTGAACATGCCCCGGCAGCAAGATATAACTGCTACCATAAGCTCATGTCAGCTGTTGTCTGCATTTGATCGCCATTTCTGTAATCATATAAACTGTTGCTACGGTTACATATGTTGCTCTCTCTCTCTCTCTCTCTCTCTCTCTCTCTCTCTCTCTCTCTCTCTCTCTCTCACGCTACTATGTTGCTGCTGCTGTTGCTACTGTTGCTGCCGCCACCATCACTACTACTACTACTACTACTACTACTACTACTACTACTACTACTACTACTACTACTACTACTACTACTACTACTACCAAAGTTGCATGTCCTTTACAGGACATTGCAATCAACTTCAGCAGATTTAGCTGCGTGTGATTTACCAGTCAAGGTTGCCAATAGTTTGTCACTGCTTTCTGAACGACTCCTATTATTGTTGCTGCTGCTGCTGTTGCTGCTGCTGCAAAAGTTTCCCCGGCTGCGCCCACATCACACCACACATATTTTACGCACATGACATTCATTTCCATTTCCACCAAAATAAAATTTCATATTCCCATTACTCTTGTCGGCAATACAAAAATGCAGCGCAAGTAAACGTGAGCGAATATTCAGGTGTATCTATCAATGTGACAGCTGCTATCCTATCGTTATTTACAACCGCGCGTTGTCCGCTAGTTTTTTCTGACTTTCTCTTTAAGAGTTCAAAAATAATATTTTTCTCAATGAATGCCAGGATGCTCGGGCAAGTAGAGTTAGGCGACCTAGATAAATACATCTGGGCAACTCGCCGATATAAAGTTCAGCTTCTCTCGCAGCAGCAGCAGCAGCAGCAGCAGCAGCAGCAGCAGCAGCAGCCGCCGCCGCCAACGCCGCCGCCGCCGCCGCCGCCGCCGCCACCACCACCATCATCATCAATCATCAATATGTATAAGCAAAAAGCGTGGGCGGTTATGGTTTGCTATCGCACAAAATCACCAGAGTCTTCGATCAGCTCTGTTGTCTTGTCCATATTATGTAATATCGTCTCGCCATCCAGGTATTTATCTATAGCTATTTTACCTTTAATTTTGCCAATTGTCTCAGTTTTCTAGTTTATTTCCCCTCGTAACGGGCCCTAAAATGCATGACATCCTACGTCTAATTCCTCTAATTAATTTACGAATTTACAGTTTTCAAGTGCTTCTTGTAGAACTATCTCAATGAAATATGGATACTCTTAGCAAGTTTACGTTCAGTAGTTTGTCATTGCTTTCTGAACGACCGGCACTCATACCATAATACAGAAACAAGCGCAAGGCGATCAGCTTCCAAATCGCCCGCAGCTGTGTTTCAAACGCCGTATGCGATATTACGAATTGTATTCGCACCCTCTTAGCCATAGAGTGGCTAACTCTGTAAAGCCACTTGAGTACAACAGAGCTAATTGAAGCAGTGTCCGCGTCTGTGGCCTAGGGGTAGTGAACACATGTTCACAATTCCGACAAACCGGGTTCGAAGCCACCCGCAGGTAATTTGCAAACGGACCTCTTTGCGTTGATTTTCACACTGATATGAACATTGGCCGTTCAGAAAGCACTGGCAATCTACTGAACGTAACCTAGTCTAAAAAAAATTACAAACTTTAAAAAAAGAAAAACATATGGGGTTCATTGCGTCGTCCTGTAACCGTCAAGCAGCTAACTAACTTGATACAGTATATTTAAGATGTCGCGTTTTCCGGGATTTCCAGACACAGAAAGAACTTTTAAAAAAATTGTTTGCATATCCTTTACATTGCAGAAACATCAGCATCTTTCAGCTGATTGTTGATTTCTTGGCAAGATTACGCTCAGTAGTTTGCCATTGCTTTCTGAGCGGCCGGCTCACATACCCCTAAGTTACCGACGCGATTCGAACCACTGCTGATTATCACCGTCGTCACGTAACTTACGGGATTATACGAGATTACGGAGAAAAGTCGCTAACCTCTAGGCCAAGGAAGCCGACCAGAAAGAGCTACATGCTCAAACAAACTTGGAAGTATTTAAAACAGCAAACTCAGGTGTAACTACAGCCTTTCTAATGATCCCAAGGGGCGAAAGGAATAGACAGTGTCCTAACAACATACATAGATGAGAATTTGAGACAGGGGTGAATAATACTGGGGGTGAGGGGGACATGGATGGAGCTACAGTAGATGGCAAACGACAGAGCGGCTTGGGGTGACTTGGTTGAGGACCCATGTTCCAATGGAAAGGTGAGTCGGGGGAAGGGGGCAGAGGAAGAAGTTTTCTATTTGCACAGGATACCCTCCCAGACAGTATATGGATTAGAAGAGCAAAGAGAGAGAGAGAGAGAGAGAGAGAGAGAGAGAGAGAGAGAGAGAGAGAGAGAGAGAGAGAGAGAGAGAGAGAGAGAGAGAGAGAGAGAGAGAGAATTATTAATGAGGCAATTAGAGAAAGACTAGGTCTGAAAACAGCCATGCACTTCATTACAGAATATAACATTAAATGGTTTGGCCACTCCACAAGAATGCCCTGGTACCATCTGCAACAAAGATCCACATTAAAGACATAGATAAGAGCAAGGGGAAGACCGCGTAAACGATGCAGTGATGATAACAAGAGCAGCCACAGAGAAATTAATTAATACCAACTTACAACAAAGATTACAAAGAGCGCATGCAAGTTCTTTATATTCTCTCCTTCTTCTCCCCCCCCCCCCCCCTTTTTTTTCTCCCAATACTTCACTGGGGTAAATGGAGGAAGAGAAGAGGAAGAGGAAGTCCAGGCGTGAAGTTGAAAGTGGTTGGTATAGAGCAGTGGTTCCCCCGGGAAGGTTAACCCGGTCAACAAATGCCCGCAGAAGTCGGATGTGTCGGCCTAACGGCGCAAGAACGCAGCTCTGCTGTAAACAGGCACAACGCAATCACGTCCGAAAAAAAAAAAAAACTCCGGATGAACGCAGAAGAAGAAGAGCAGTGCTTCTCAACCGGTGGGGAATTTCCCCCCCCCCCCCGGGTGGGGGAATTTTAGGGTTTCCGGGGGGGGGGGGGGGGATTAAGATTATTTCAAGATCGCATTAATACAAGAACCAGTTATTTGATATTGTTTTTCTCTCTAAATTTTACGGTTCTGTACTTCTCGCCCTAACGAAATTCGTTTTATGACGTAAGTAGACCCGCAAATCACGTTATATGTAGATGTCTAGACTCGTTCTAGTATGTGTTATTAAATTTAGCTTCCATTTTTATGTATACTGTGTAAAGGTGGGGGGGATTTATAGGGAGGAAATTCGAAAAAAAGGGGGGGGGGAGAATGACGTTCTGAACATATGGTTAATGGGGGGGGGGGGGCATGGGGCAGAAAAGGTTGAGAACCACTGGTATAGAGCGAGTTAGCTCCGTTGTAATCCCTAGAAAGTGAACAATCTGTTGCTGGCTCCAGCTGTGCAATAAAAGCGGCAGTGTGTGCTAATCCGTGGTGTGTGCAACCAAACTCCACAAGCCAGGGAATATATAGCTTCACCACACTGCTCAACATATGCAGTCTACTTTAATCATATCATAATTTGATCATTGCTTCATCCTCTTCTTTGTTCGTCCTACATTATGTTTTGGGCGCAATTGAGTTGTCAGTTTACGGCAGAGCTGCAACATTTGCGCCCTTTCGGCCGACACATCCGACTTCCTTGGGCGTTTATTGACCAGGTTAGCTTTCCCGGACGTTTCGTAGGACTTTCCACGGTCCCAGAGATTTAATGTCATCTTCGTCCGACAACTTTCTGGTGACACAAACTTGGCCCGTCGAGAACAGCGGCGTGCATGCCGGTCGGCCCTCGAAGGAAGGCAGGGATAGAAATCAGAATGTGATTAAGAGGGAGTAAAGTAATAACTGTCTGAGACAGAACGGGGTAATGTTATAACTGTCTGAGACAGAACGGGGTAATGTGAGAACTGTATGAGGCAGAACGTGGTAAAGTATCAACTGTCAGAGATAAAATGGGGGTAAAGTAACAACTGTCTCCGGCTGTAACAACTGTAGCCCGCTCCGTGGCTAAAGCCTTGCGAACGCGGTTCGTGAGCCGGGTACCAGGCGTTCGAAGCTCAGTTGCGACCGATTTGTGCAGCAGACCGTGTCGCGTTGTGTTATAACGTGCTGATATGGGAGCCGGTCGTTCAGAAAGCAATGGCAAACTACTGAACGTAACACTTGCCTAGTACATCAACAGCAGCTGAAAAATGCTGGTGTTGACTGCAACGTCCCGTAAGGGATACGCAACAAATATATAACAACTGTCTGAGACGTAGAGGGTAAGTTAACAACTGTCTTGAGACATAAGGGGGTAAAAGCAACAACTGTCCGAGACATAATTGGGTAAAGTAACAACTCTCCAGAACAGAATGGTATAAAAGTTTGTATAAATCGTCCACAACTGGATTCGGACATGGCACTTTTCAATTTGGAGGCTAACAAATTAGCAGAAAATTATGTCATGGATAAACAGCTATAAAACATATCGATCTGAGGAAATAGAAAACGCCAACGAAAATCAGAACTAAAATGGTATGAGAGAATCACCAACGTGGAGCTCGTGGAGAGAACCAATGAAATACCAATGAATAAAGAGGTGAAGGATAAGACACTGGTCGCGAGACAACCTACGAATAGTTAACTGATTCAGTGTCGAAGGATATTATATCATCACATGTGACCTCCCATTTGGACAGAGGATGATATATCGCTAAATTAGGGTTACAGTGTTATGTGTTTTATTTCGTGGTATCTTCCGCAATTTCAATTCTCAGTGAGCGGAAATTCACATTATAATACTTGTTCATTTGATGTGTACCATGTGTGGCCTACACCTATAATTTGTTTGTCATTGAATCAGTTAAACTAGAAAGCCCATTTTTCTAGAATCCACGGGGTAGAAGAAATTAGAGGAAACTCTAAAACACCCGGCGGAGAGAACAAGTGACAAAAATTATTAATATTCAAAGAACATAGACGGAGCTGCATCGGATAGCTAAGGCTGTGGTGGGCTGGTTGAGGGCCGTTGCCCCAAATGGCGACTAAAGGGCGAAATAAGAAGAGGAAACATAGTCAACGGCCAAAAGACATAACAGCTGGAAAACAGATCAGGTACCTTAATAAACAGCTGGTAAACATAAACAAATTAGAAAATGCACGTTTCATTCTATCAGACGAAAAAGGCTCCCGCGATCCGAAGTGCAAGAATGATACACCAACAGATAACAAACCAACCAACCAACCAACCAACAGCTGATAAACAGATCACCAGTCTTATTAAACCTCTAGAAATCAGACTGAATGGCGAAACTTGAACAAGAAAACCTGTCTAAAGGAATATTGAGATAGAAAGGGGGCTGTCTAGAAAGCCAAAATATAAAATAAAAACTATCCTCTGGTTAAGTCAGAAATATGTTGTCTATGTTGTCCTTTGGCAGATCTTTCCAGTGAGGTATGAAGGGTTCCACCTTTACGTATTCTAGATGAGATGATCAGTTCCCTTGCTCCACGCCTTTCCTTCCCAGACAGCTCCCAGGAAATTATCCGGTGCCCATTTTGAGATGGGGGTCGCCAGGGGCTGAACTCCGACCACTGCCGTAGTAAGCTCAGTAACTACTACTCCAGTATGACTGTCGGCCTGTAACCAGCTATGCAAGGAAGGTTCTCTGGTAAACAAACAGAGAATAAAATCTCCAGGTTCAAATACAATTGGGGAGGTCAGCACGGCTGAATGGATAACACCGCTCGTTCTTAAATATACAGTGTGCTGATGCTGAAGGAGCGGGTTCAACCCTTATACCGGTCAGCTGGACTAAAATGTTGACATCTCGTCTTTGACTTGGGGACGTAAGTTACAAGTACGCCAGAAGTCGGATTGGGTTCGCCATCAAGGCGAGGGACACTGGTAACAGGGGAAGCTAATCCACACGCAAAAATCAGTTCTTCTTCTTCTTCTTCTGCGTTCATCCGGAGTTTTTTTTCGGATGTGATTGCGTTGTGCCTGTTTACAGCAGAGCTGCGTTCTTGCGCCGTTAGGCCGACACATCCGACTTCTGCGGGCATTTGTTGACCGGGTTAACCTTCCCGGAAAAATCAGTTCAATACACTAGAATTAGCAGCACGTGCACGGGAAGACGGGAGAAAGAAAGGCAGAGAGAGAGAGAGAGAGAGGAGAGAGAGAGAGAGAGAGAGAAAGAGAGAGAGAGAGGAAAGGGGAGGAAAAAAAGAGATAGAAAGGCAAAATGACAGAGAGAGAGAGAGAGGGGTAGAGAGTGAGAGAGAGAGAGAGCGAGAGAGAGAGAGAGAGAGAGAAAGAGAGAAAGAGAGAGAGAGTATGTGTAACTGACTCGTCTCTTAACTAGTAGTAGTAGGCCTCTTTCAGCCCTGAAGGACTATAGAGTTGTGCCGCTAGGGAGGTATCTGACAGCACCGCTGGTGACTATATAGTCCAATGCGAGAGTGACAATCTCTGTCACAGTTTCCGCATCTGTAAGCCGAGGCAAGTCCCCCAGGAAGTGACTGCATTTTAAGCCTGTGCCGCCTATCCTCAGTTTGTTGGATCAGATTGCGCTCAAAGAGCGCACATCTCTTAACTAAAGGTACGGGAAAGGCAGCCAGGAAGAGATCGGATTACCTACCTCAATTAGCCGTGACCTGGTACACGGAAAGCCCAGGTACTTGACACTGCTACGAAAGGTATGTGAGCTGATGGTTTACCATTTCCTCAAATCTCCGGTAGAAAATGGAAAAGGTAAGCAGGAGGACATGGCCCGACAAGCAATGCCGGGATTTAAGGAGGATGTGCCAGCGGAAAGGGGAATTACCGCTGCTCTGTTGTAAACGGAGTGCAACACAATGGCTGTCTTATTTAAACATTACAGGGAGGAAGCTGACAAATGTGGGGCTATTTGTTCTTGTTTCGACGAGTCTTTGGACTGCCTGTCACCTCGTGAGCTTT